>RJWJ010027869.1:0-22613 GCA_004363605.1 Indri indri
GCAAAATCTGCACCTAACAAAAATTGAGCTCACGTTCATGCTTCGAAACTGGGGGAAGGCAGCGTGGGAGCCTTCTCTTCCCCTTCTATCACCAATCTTGTCACGATTTAAAAGGAAAGTGAAAGTATCTTCTTACTTGGTATGATTCCTAAATTACGGATCTCGTTGTTCATCTACATTCAGGTGGGTCTTGTGGCTATGGGGAAATTGGGCTCTACAGAGCTTTCTCCAGGAAAGTACGTTCATTCTTGAAAATGTATTTTTCCAGGAAATATGTTTTCTTGTGCTATATTTGTCAACCTCATAATTCTTGTCAAGTTTGTTTATCATTTAAAAAGGTATCTGGTATTGTTTTGTTATGCCATTTGTTAGCAACGGTTAAATTATTTACACATTTGGCACACTGCACCGGGAGACCTACTAAATAAAAAATATCTGTTTTTTCGCTACCAAAATAAAATGCTTCCTAAAGCAATATGCTGGTGTTTTCATTGTCAAGGAACTTGAGTGGAAATTTTCTGTTTATTTGAGACTTATATTGAGGTTGATATCTACGATGTATAAAATGTTCCTGCGAGTAAGGAAAACTAAATAAATAAATAAGAAACAGTCCAAAAGAAAATGGGAAGAGGGTATCAACAGTGATTTACAGAATAAGTGAAAATGACAATAATCATAAAAGATACATAGCCTTCCTGTTCATCAAATAAATGAAAATAAAAATAATAACGAGATTCTTCCATTTTTAGATTTTTGACACAACCATCCCACTTCTGGCTATTTACCCCACAAAATCAAAATCCAGATCTCAAAGAAATATCTACACCCCCGTGTTCATTGCAACATTATTCACGATAGCCAGGATTTGGAAACAACTAAAGTGGCCATGGACAGACAAACAGATAAAGACAATGTGGTAAGTACGAGCAATAGAATATTATTCGGCCTAAAAAAAGGAAGGAAATCCTACTATTTGTAACAACATGGATGGATCTGGAAGACATTAAGCTAAGTAAAATGTCAGTTACACAAGGACAAATATGAGGTCCCTTTTTTTTTTTGAGGTATCTAAAACAGTCAAACTCATAGAAGCAGAAAATAGGATGGTGGTTTCCAGAAGGCAGGAGGAGGGAGAAGTGGGGTGTTGTAGTTCAGTGAGTATAAAGCTACAGTTATGCAAGATCTGCCGTACAACACAGTGTCAGCAGATAATGTGGGATTAATAATGTGCACTTAGAAATTTGTTAAGAGGGTAGATCTCATGTTAAGTGTTCTTACCACACATACACATACGAAAGCAAAGGGCTGCAAGGCAACTTTGGGAGGTGATGAATGTGTTCATTAACTCAATTGTAGTGACGATATGATGGGTGTATGCGTATGCCCAAACTCATTCAATTTTATACTATATTAAATATATGCAATTATTTGTGCATCACTTATACCTCAATAAAGCTATAAAAAAAGAAAAATAAAATAAATGATTGAAGGGAAAGAAAAAATTAGAAGAGAATGATATCACAGAAGTCAAGAAGAAAGGGTTTAATTGTATAATAGTGACCAATGATGCTGAATGTGGCAATTAGTTCAAATGGAGATTTTTAAATCTCAAAAAACATATCAAAAATATCCAATATCACAAACAGGCAATTTCATACACTTTCGGTGAGAGTAGGACTGGACTATCCCCTTTAGAAGGCAATAAAATTTAAGATTTAAAATGTAAATTTTGCCAACATTTAAAAATGGTGAGCCTATTCATCCTGTGGTTCCCACAGAGATACTTTTAGGCAAGTGGGAAGAGACACAGGTAAAAAGATACTCCTCGCACGTTTGTTTGTAAGGGAAAAATGGAACGGAAGCTACACATGAATCAATTGGAAAATTTTAAAATAATAATAGTATTGACAAATCAAGTTGTTCAATGCAAAAAGAAGATGGGAGAAGCGAATACTGTCTATACCATAATCCAATTTTGTAAAAATAAATAAACACATATATACATACATACATCTATGCTTAAAAAAATTCTGGATGAATATACAGAAAACCCTTATTTTGGAGACAGTGTGATAACAAGGGATTTCACTTTCTACTTTATGTATTTTTGCATTGTTTGAATTTTTACACTATGTTTCAAAAACTGCTACAATCAGGAAAGGTGATAAGGGTTTTTAATACTATGTCCAAATGAGAATTTGGGCAGGTTTAAAATTTTCTTCTTTTTGTGCTTTTTCACTTTTCAGATTTGTCTGCAATGAGCATCCTATTCCTTTTCAAATCAGAAAGCTAGGTGGAATGTTATATAATAAGTATATACAATTTACACTGTAGCATATGATCAAAATCACGTACAAAATATGCACAGCATAAAGCCTCAAAAGGCATACACCTGAAAGTTAATGGTAATTAAACAGGTGGTGGGATTATAGGAGATTTTTCCTTCCTTCTTCTCCTTTGCAATTAACAGCTGAGTGATGTAAAGATCAATGGTTGGAATGACAGCCAATTTATCATTATTGTAATTGATATGCTCATTAGTACCTAAGTCCTCTCTCCCTTGGTTTCCTAAAGCCTTGTTATTTCCACACAGCAGTGCTAATTGCTGTGATAAAACGCTGGAGGGAATGGCTAGAAGTGCATCCAATGGCACCATGGAGACACAGGCTAGCGGAATAGAAAGCAGCCTGGGGTCTATTCTGTCCTGCCTCCTACCTTAAGACAAGTAGGTTTCTGAACCACTCCACACATGGAGTTATCAGTGATTTTCCTGAAGACAACCAAGGAAACGCACAATCGGGATGCTGACATTTCAACAGCTGCCTATAAATAATTTTATCCCACAACTGGTCAAGTATCCCACTACCTTGTGTGTGTGTGTGTGTTTTTTTTTTTAATAATCAAAATCGAGCAATGGTTGTGGATCAGTACTTTCTAAAACAAAGCCACAAACTTCAAAGTAGGCTGGAAGGAAGAAAGGAAATATCTGAAGTGAGGTGGGGTAGGTGACCAAGATTCCCAGCCCTGAGGCCCCTGGTCTTTCAAGCATCTCCCACCCTAAACCCACAACCACCATCACCACCATGCTGGTCCCTGAAAAACGCCGAACCCCTTTTTAGTGGCCCAGGCATAAATAAAATCCTTTATTTTTATCCTTTTTCACATAATAGAATTTTCAAAAATTCTTTTCTGAATAATAGCATAGCCATGTATTATAAAATGTGAAAACAGCAAAGGCTAAAACCATGCACCAAAACGTTAACAGTGATTATATCTAAGAAGCAGGACTATATGTTGTTATTTTACTAATTATTTTTTTCTAGGTTCTTAAAAATAAGGCATATACATTTTTTATTGTGCATTGAATCTTTCACTGTGTATACACGTCTTCATCTCAGGAAGATTTTCTTCTAACATATCATTGATTATTGCTTCTAGTTAAATTATTTTATTTTCTACTTCAAGAATAATAATTACCTGTTTGCTGATTTCATATTCTCTGTTCTCACTATTTATTATTTCTCTAATTGCAATTTTATTCCATTTGCCTCTATATTTTTGGAAAACTCCAATTTGTTCTCTATGACTTTTATATGATTTTTTCTGCAGGTTCATTTCTATTTTTTTTCTTCATCTGCTGTTAAGATTTTAGCTTCATTGCCATATTCTTCCCTCTCCTTTTTTATCCTACCCTCTTGTCTTTTTATTTCACTATTTACTAGTCTTTCCTTAAGAATAATTTTTATTATGTGTCAGAGAAATACAGACTTCTTGTACTCTATTGAAAATGCCAAATTGTTTCCTAATAATTAATCCTTGATTCTAAAATAAACCATTTTCAGATATAAATTCTTATTTGTCTCTGGTTTAGTATTATCTTTCTTTCTCCAGCAGTATTTTTCACAAATAGGGACTTAAATTTCCCTTGATGTGGTATTCTGTTCACCTGGGTGATAACAAAAATCCCTCGCTCAGATCTGTGTTGTTCACTTATCAGCAGTATGTTAACTCAGAACATTATGCTAATTTGTGTAAATTTATCTGCATAAATTAACATGTACAGCTCCTAATCCAACTCTCATGCCAATGAAATGAGCCAGTGAGGAGCAGAATCCAAGGGTCTGATGTTCAAAGGGAGCCAAAAGGAGAGCCGAGAGGAGTACAGAAAGTACAATAGCAGTGCATTTTAAACACACTTAATTTTCTTTGCAAATCTGCCCCGGGCTAGCATTGGCCATTTTCCTTCCTACAGAATCTGTGTTTCCTACAAATGTGTGACAGGGAAAAATTTTGCAAGCTGTGAATAAGAATGACGAGGGGAAAATCGGCGTCTGTGGTCAAATATACTTAGGAAACAAAGTCAAAGAGGTTTGTTTATTGTGTCAATACTCAGATACTCAAATACGCTGAGTGGATTCTGCGTGTCTAGGAAGTGGCTGGCTTTATTAGGCAGCGTTTCCCAGACTTCGCAGAAGACACGTTTTGATGGATGTCTCACTGGTCAAACACTGCCTGGAAGACACCTTGAGAAGCAATGTCCTAACTTGTGCACAATCCCCGTTCTCGCTCGCTCCGGCCTTTCTGTGCAGAGAAAGGGAGTCAGACGAGGCTCTCCAGAAAGACCCTGAGCATCTCGGAAATGGCTGAGCCAGGACCAGCTGTGAATGGCACTCGTGGTGGGGGAATCTGTGCTTCCTGCCACCCACGGCAAAGGATGGGGATTAAAGGCAGGAACACACTCAGTAACAAGAAGTCACTATCAAGAAGTTCAGACACAAGCAAGGCCCTAAGTCCTTCTTCACATTTTGCACACACGTGGCAGTACAACCCAGAAACAAAAGTGCATTACGTCTGAGGAAGTTATATCATATAGATATTCTCTCCGATCTGATATGGCTTATAGTTTTTCATAAAATTCAAAGAGTACGCGACTAGAAGGGAATCAGGAGCTCACTGACTCCAACACCCTCCATTGACAAGTGGGGAAACTGAGAGCCTGAGAGGTAAAGCAGCTTGTCGTAGGGCACCCAGAGTAGCAGCACTGAATCTGGAACCCAGGGCCCCCACCACTAAACCCTGATTCCTGGTATATACCTTTTAAAAATAAGAATGTGGAATTAAACGCCAAATAAGAGCACTTTGTTCTAAACATTGTATTCATCATTCTAAAGCAATTGGAATATTCAAAAGTTTTCTGGTTTTCCCCTTTTGACAGGTAAAAAATAAATCATTATTTCATTCATTCGTTCTGTATTTACTGAGCATCTATTATGTAATCAGGCATTGTATTAGGGGCTTGGAGTATAATGTGAAAAAATTTGGCATTATCCCAGCTTCTGTTTTGATGGGGAAGATAGAATTATCAAAATAATCACATAAGCCAATATTACTAGTTGATTCTGATAAACTATACAATACACACGTAGAGACACAGAAAACTGAAGAGTAATAATGACTAGAATAAGCGAAAATTAATACTGAACCATAAATATAAAGAGTCAAGGGGCCTAAAAAATAGTATTACTTTTATAACCTGAGAATCCTATTTGCCAAGGAAGTGGTGGCAGAAATGAAATGTTGTAACAATTCTCATGTCTTTGGAAAGGGCTCTGGAGTGGACCCAGCCCACAAAGACAGTTCCCGGCTCATTTCCTACTTGGTAAGCCCGAGGGAATTTCTCACCTCCGTTAGCAGTGCAGCTTTCTGGTGGAGAAGCAAACAGGCATCTCTAATGCTAACCCTGAGTTGAATTGCACCGCTGAGGTAGTAGGCACAGACACAAGGGATGGCAGGAAGCTCTGTCCGGCATTCTATGCAATGCGTGCAGGAAACACGCCTTAGCAGGTTGTGTAGGACAATTCATAGCAAGAAAACAGAAGTCGTTGCTGGACAGGGCGAGGAGAGTGAAGCTCATGTCACACGCAGAAGGTTTTACTTTCTCTTCCATTTCTGAGTGTTTTCAGACCTCCTAGAGTGCACTTTCGAGATTTCCCCAGGCTGTGCAACAAAAAGTGCTGGCTGGAGCCTCTTCCCCACTGGCTCCTCCACTTGGCACCGTGGGACGCTGGTCAAGTGCTTCAACCACGTGCAGCCCTAGCGCCCCTGCTTTTAAAAGCCCTCACTTGAAGATGAAAAGGGATTGCAAGTTTTCAACCTGGCACACAGTAGGAGCTCAACAAATACCACCTCCTCCTTCATCCCGAGGTAGGTTGCTTCCTAACTTTGTCACTAACTGTGGGTGGACTGTAATTTATCTGGGTCTCGGTTTCATCATCTGTGATATAACGAAATAGGGCACAAGGTGATCCCTGGGGTTCCTTGCAGTTCCAGCATTTTAGGATTCCATCATCATAACATGATGCCCCACACAGAGAAGAAACAGCGGAAGCTGGGATTTCTGTGATTTTAGTCTGTAGGGGTGAGTTCTCTGAAGCTCCTCAGCATTAACCATGACCTATGCAAAGCCAAGAAAAATAAATGATTAGGAAAGGGCCAGCATTGCAGTGTGCACGCCTGCAGACAATTCACACACAGCTGGAGCCGCTCCCCTGGAAACCAGCATTTCATTTGCAGCTTCATTTGCAGCCGCAAAGTTGCTATTTGCAATAATGTCAGTAACTGACAGTTGGGATTCAGTGGCTCCTGGCCTGAGCCACCACCAAGCAACCAATTTTCACTTTTCAAGTCAGAATGACCCCTCCAGTGCTCTGTGCTGGAGGGGAGGGGAGGTGTGGGTCCCTGTTGGGACAAGTTTGGGCAGGGAGTCTATGGGGGCTTCAGATGGCTGCTCTGGCCCACAGTTCTCAACACTTGCAAGCTCTTCACACCACAAACACATAGCTTTTCTTGTTTGGGGAGCTCTCAGGAGCCTACTCGTCTTTCCTGAAGTCGGAAAGAGAAGGCAGGAAGACAGGCAATGAAAAAAGAAAACAAAAACAAAAAACAGAAGATGCAGCTGTTTGAAGCAAAAAATAGAACATCAGGCGGCCCCAGGAGTCCAGAGTATTTGTCTGAGATCTGTCACAAGCCAACTGTGAGACCATAGCTTGTCACATCTTCTCTCTGGATGCGTAAAATGGCGAGGTTAGACAAGGTGGTCTTGAGTCAGCTTCCAACCCTAACTTTCTAGGACTTGATGATTCTAAACAGGAAAGGGGAAGGAAAGGAGGAAATGGAAGAAGAGGAGAAGGTGGCTGGCAGGTGGGCGAGACTTTGTTAGACAAGGAAGGGGAGGAACGAGGAGAAGGGCTGCAACAATAAGGAGGAAAACAACACAGGTTTGCAGAAAGTATTCCTCGCAGAGCTCTAAGTAATCTCTAAAGTAGTCATGATTACCATCATTATCATAAACAACTGACATCCTAATTAACTTCATAAAGGGCAGATCCCACAGACGATTTAGGAATGCTCTCTGGCTCTGTGCTCCACTCTCCGGAACACGGGGGGATCCCTCCCTTGTGAGCTCATGGCTTCTTCCCTTTCCTGCACTCTGGACAGCCAAAGGGAAGGAAGAGAAAGCACTTGCACCATGAGTCTGGCCGGCAGGCGTGGAGGAGCCCAGGGCGGCCCAGTGAGCCCTGGGTCGAGGTTGCCCTCCAGAAACGGGTCCCAAGCATCACCACCCACACCACCCTAAGCACCACCAGCATCAGCAGGCTTGTTACTCTGTACCATCTCAGGGGACTCCCAGCTACTTCCTTAAGAGTGGCAGGCCTTGAGTTTAAAACCTTACTCGTAGAGGACCCACTTGTTCCTTTCCCGGCTACCCTGTTTTGTTGTCACTCTCTTCTGTCTCTGCCTGGGCTCTCCTAACAACCATTAGCTCAGCTCCTGCCTCTTGCCTGAGCCCTATGGGCTGTGCTGGTCTTAGATCTTGTCTTGGAGCTTTTTGGGCCAAGCTCTGAGTCCCTAAACAATCCAGTTCTTTGTCTCAGCACAACCCAGAACACCCTTCCCCTAGGAAACTGAGAGAAAACCACTCTAGGTCTTCACTTAAGAATTCCTCTGCTATATTTAGATTATGTTTACAAGACTGAGAAGGGTGGTTGATGGTGGAGGGGGCATGTAATCAATTCAAGGGCAATTTCTGGAAAGAAATCTTTTCAGGGAAGTGACAGGGTTTTTAATTTTTTTTTCAAAGTGATGCAAACCATTGTAATTTCTCACAAAGGCCTGCAAGTGATTTGGGATGGCTTTGTAAAAATGTTGAAAGAAAACCCAAATCCGGAATAAGATAATCCTAGTGCCTGTAATGGATAAGATCGTATCAGTGTGTGGTGTCTTGACGTTATCTGGAAGAAAGAGGGTGAATATAGACCCGAAAACAATGAGCGAGAAAAGCGAATGTTAGCCCAAAATCTAAAATGAGAGATGGGATTGCTAGCTCTTAAAAATTGTCAACTGGAGGGATTTTTAAAGCTTACTCAGTGATTGCAGATAGCTCAAGTATACCCCAGGAAAATCTGACATTGGGAAGGGATTTACAACAAATTCATAATTTAGACCTAGGAGAATACCAGCAATTTCATTAGGCAGAAATTGAGAACTGTTGCATTAGTAGGAGCATAAAATTTGGTCTAGGATTTCTTATTCTGTAATATTTCCCCAATACTACTTTTAAATTTTATATGTAAATATAGTCATTTCTTATCTGTATATATTGTTATATAGTAATAGCTCATTTTTATAGATTTAGGAGCCCTGGCATTTTGGCTTATTATATCTCAATGTTTTCCCTTCTTGGGGTGAGTGCTAGAGCAAACCGGCTTGTGCATTTAAATTGCAGAATGCAGCTGTCAAGCTCTCGAGCAGAGTTCTGGGGCAGTGGGGTTGTGCGTCTCTGCATCAGAAACACCTGAAATGCTTGTTTAAAATATTGTATTTCCAGGACCCCCAAAAGCTTTCATAATCTTGCACTGAGACCCTGGAATCGGAGTCTCTTGAGCAAGACTCAAGATCAGGTTTTGAGTGAGAATCTGTGACAGCTCTACTTTCTAAAAATAGCTGCAACAAAATACCTCCCGTCCCAGATCCTTTTCTGCAATATGATCTTGCCACCACGCCATCAAGAAGTAGGGTCTGTGTCCCGCAGCCCTTGAACCTGGATGGGTTTGTGGCTATAAAAGAGTGTGGCGGAAGCGACATTATGTGACTTCTGAAGCTGGGTCATAAAAGGCAATGTTGTTTCCACCTTGTTCTCTGGAACTCTCCCACTGGAAGTACCAGGCTACCACATAAGTACAACTGTGCAGAGGCCGCCATGCGGTGTGGCAGGAAAGCCACATGGAGAGGCTCACCCAGGTGTTCAGGTGGACAGGTACCCTCTTCAAGTCATCCCAGCCCAGACATTTGAGTGAAGGAGCCTCCAGACAGTTCTTCCCTAGAGGACAAGCCTCCCAACTCAATCCTAGCCAACGAGGACAAATGACAACACTTGAGTTAGAATTGACATCAGAGTTAGTCTTCATGCCTGTCAAGACTGATAATCGCTTACTTTTTCATTCATTTGTTAAAATATGTACAGATTGCCCACTGTTGCCAGATGGTTCTAAAATCTGGGGCTACAGCGAAACCCAGGACAGATCTCGCAGTGTCCCGGAGCGTTCATTCTAAGTACGGCAGGGCAGGATGTGAACGGGGCAGGAGGCAGGCACGGACAAAACAACTAAATAAACACATCGGCAGGATAACTCACGGCAAGATTAAAGACATGAAGATGCTGAGGCAAGGTGGCGTGAGGGGAGGCACCCCTTCAGACTGTGCGGTCGGCCGGGGCCTCTCGCAGGGGTTGTTGGAGGTAAGACCTGTGTTACTTTGCACGGGCTGCAGTAGTGATGCACCACACCCTGCCTGCTTAGACAGCACGAGTGTGTTTCTCACAGTCCTGGAAATCCAAGATCAGGATGTCATCAGCGTGGTTCCTTCGAGGCTGTGAGGGAGACTCTGGGCCTCTCCCCCAGCTGCCGTTGTTCGCCGGTGATCTTTGGCTTCCTTCGGCTTGAGGAGGCATCACCCTGATCCCTGCCTTCGTCTTCCCCTGGGGTCCTCCCTGTGCGGGCGTCTGTCTCCCAATCTCCCCTTTTTACAGAGGAACAGGGCTCGCTTTGATGACCTCATTTTAACTTATTACCTCTGTAAAGACCCTATCTCCAAATAAAGGCACATTCTAAGGTTCGGGGGTTTGGACTCCAACCTGTTTTTGGAAGGGGAGACACAATTCAGCCCTTAGCAAGACCTGAAGGATGAGGATCCACCGCGTGCTAGTCCAGGGCTGACGTGAAGGCAGAAGCAGAAGCAAGTTTGATGCTCGAGAAGCGGACCGGCGCCGACGACTGCAGTGCGGAGGGGAAGGGCCCTCAGCGTAGCTTCGTCACCGTCAACGCTCCGACCACCCCTAGCTGCGCCACCGCCATATGCAACCAGCACGGGCCGTCAGTGCCACCTGGGACATCTGGTTCGTAACTGGCTCTCCTCTCTGTCCCCGCCAGCCCGGCTTTCGGCAGCATTTATCTCTCTCTTATATTATTTCAGTTGCTGTCGTGTTGATCTTCCTGCCTTTAGACTTTTATCCTCCCATCCATCCTCGGAACACCAACAGAATCGTTTTCTAAAACAGAAATCTGGTCCACTCTCACCCATTCTAACAACCCTCTAGCGTCTGTCCCTCACGTGCGAGAGAAAGAATAACATCTTTACCGCGGTGCAGAAGGCTACGTAAACCCAGCTGACGTGTCCAGCCTTTCCGTGAACCGGGCCGTTCCCCAGACGTGCTGTCACTTTCAGAGCCTCGCTGTGTTCCTGCTTCCTCACTCTTCCCGGTTTTTGCTTGATGAACACCTTACCTGCCAAGAGCCAGTTCAAATGGGCATTCATCTCTATTTGAAAAGTAGCCACTCCAGTCTTCCCCAAGTGCCTCCCTGCCCCTGTCTTTATTCCCACAGCACTTGGTGCAGCATGTATCAGCTTGGCTTGTGTTTATTGGTTTGCATGCTAGTCATGTGCCTCCATGCTGAACCACGGATGCTATGACGTCGGAAACAGTGCCCAGCAGAGTGGGTGTTCAATAAATACGCATCCAACCAAATTTAGTGGACTACTAATAAAGGCATGCTAGTTGGACTTCAGGTCAGCCTTAACGCAGTCACGGCCCTCTTGGTCGTTGACATCCCTGGACCCAGGATCAGTGTTGACATTTACATCCTTGTCAATGTCTGTGTTGCCATCGGTATGGCTTAGCAGATTTGGCATCTAGACATGAATTCAAGTCCCAACACTGTGACAAACCTTAGGAGTTGTCTTGGCACCATGTTAATCTCTCTGTGCCTCAGTGTCTGTATCTGTAGAATGAGACATTTGAACCAGATAAACTATGATCCCTTTGCTTGCTAAAGACCTAGCATTATTTTTTGTAGAGATAGAGTCTCACTATGTTGCCCGGGCTGGTCTTGAACTAGTGGCCTCACGTGATTCTCCTGTCTCAGCCTCACTGCATACACTAATGGAGTGAGGGTTACACAAAAAAGCCCAGACTTCGTCACTATGCAATACAGCCATGTAACCAATCAGCACATGTACCCCCCAACCCTAGATAAATAAAATTTTTAAATAGACCTAGCATTAGACCCACCTTTCAGGATGAAGTCAGAGTTTTCATAATAATTGTATCAGCATCAGCATCAATATCACTCTTTTTGTTGCTCAGTCTTGGGGACACAAGTGTGGGGGTGCTTCACTATTTCTCTCAGTTTCTATTTTTTGGGGTTTTGGGGGGGCAATAGCTTCTTTGATTATGATGTTACCTTTAGCATTTTTTAGACCTGTATGTTAGAAGAAAGAAATGGTTAAGGATGTAGATTTGCAGTTTTTAAATTATTTTTTTTTTAACTTATAAACTTCTGGGTCATGGTAAATTAAAGCAGCTTTTCCGAAAATTTACCACACAGGAAGCTGCGCTGAACTTCTCTCCTGGCTTCCTAGACCCTCTCTCATTAATTTCCTCTAATTCTCATTAGCATGTTTGTACTGCAGATTCAGAAGCAGAGAGAAATTCTTGTGCTGCTAATTTAACACCTGCAGGTTTTGAGAGTTGGTAGAGAAACCACATCAATAAAATAATCACGTGCTTTCTCAGAGATTTTAAATTTGAATGCTTTAAAGGTTAGACTTTTGTCATGATGTCTATTTATGTTTTTATATCAAGTCATATGTTAATTAATGCTCTTGTCTTTTCAAATGTAAAGAGAGGCAAAAAAAATCTGAATGAAACCATGTTTTATACATGAATGGCCATAGTCAAGGAAGTACTCTGACATTTCAGATGCGGATGTGGCTTTTCTCTTTGGCAGCACCACAGCCTGCCTTAGAAGCCCCCCGCCCCCACTGCCCCGGCAAAGCCAGGAGGTGGCTGCAAAGTGGGTCTGGCTAGTGGGGCACATCCTGGGAGCTGAGTTAGGTCCTTTGGTTTGGAGATTTGTCAGGCAAAGGCAGAAGCTGGGAGCTCTCTGCTGTACAGAAGGGCATGAGCGTGCTCCATAGCAGACAGAGGCTGCTCGGGAAGGTCCTCAGAGGTTTGAAGTACACTGTCTGCGGGGCTTCCTTACTCCTTCTCCTCATGGTGGCAGGGAGCTTATTCCCCTGCCCCACAAAAAAACAAAAAAAAACCGAAGTGAGAGGCAGGGAAGAGGGTCCCAAGAGCACCACTAGGGGAGATATCAAACCCCTATTAGAGGGTGAGACGGGCGTGGGGCTGGATGCGTGAGAGCCTGCAGGCCACCCTGAGATGTTCTCAGAGCAGGGCACCATGATGCTTCTTGGGAGGATCTGACCATGGCCTTGGGAGTGACATGAGCATAATGGCAGACACCTCCTCCTCTGGAGAGTTCTGAAGGCAGAAAACTTGAGGAGAAGCCCTCAGCAGGTGGGGAGAAGATGCCCGACAGAGGGTGAAAGACCTGTGTCCCAGCTCCCCAAGGCCCTCCAAGAGTGAGAAGAGGAACTTGGTCATCCCCAGAGCATCACACAGTGCTCTAAGTTAGACGAGTTAGACCCATCTAAGGATGTGTCTGGGGCTCAGTGAGGCTCGCAAGGAGATAGCCTTCAGCAGCAGGGCTGAGGAGTGGACCCCAGCAGGTCCAAAGAAAGGCAAGAAGAATGCTGGTGATAAAAGAGGCTACAGGGCAGCTGCACATTGTCCCGGGGAAACCGTGCACATGTCTCCACAGGTGCGACTGCATTTCTGGAGACCAACAGAAGCAGATGGAATTAATGGTTGCCAGGAGAGTAGGATTCTTCACGAAGCTGAGAGTTAAAATTAAGGTCATCTCCCGTGTCCCTCTCCCTCCTCTCTGCCTTCACAGAAGAACGAAGCCTAGAAACATGGCTTCTAGAAGAGAACCCAACGTGAGACCATGGCTCCTCCCACACGACAAGGGAGGAGTGAATGCAAAAGTAGGCGCCCCTCCTACTAGACAACTATGAGGTCCCAAAGCTGATCATGGAGGAGATAAAGAATTTAAAATAGGATATTTGATTAAAGCCTTGAACCAGACCACACTTTTAAAACCAAAAGCAACTGGAAAGTTATACAATTTGCCCAACTTGTGGTCAAGGGGATGGGAAGATTCAGCGGAGTGTGGCTGAAAGCACTGATGGGAAAACAAAGCTGATGAATGTTCAGAACCCACTGAGCTCTGATTGCCAAGCAAACTGTATTTCAGGAGGTGATGACAATTATGTCAATGGGATGTGAGGAATAAGTGTGACAATTATTAAACACACGCACACACACACACACACACACACACATTCTGAGCAGAATCAGACTTCCTAAAACTTCTCCCTAGTCTATCTTTCCCTTCCCCAAAGTTTCACACATGTGGCAGCTGTTGAAAAATGTCCCCTGGCCCTCTACACATAGCCCCGTCACTGCCTCAGGGCCTCCTCTGCAAAGGCAGGGCTGTGTGCCTGGTCCACACACCCACACAGCGGACTCCTTCCACTCAGGCAGAATTTCTCAGGAGGTCCAGCCTTACAGGAAATCCAGGGAATGTCTTTATCTAGTTTCACATCTTTCTTTCCTTTGTGACTTACCCATTCATGATCTTTGCCCATTTTTCTATTTTTTATACTGTCTTATAAAAGCATTTTATATGCTAAGAATATTAGGACTTTTTGTACATGATGCAAATATGTGGGGTTTTTTTCAGGTTCGCTGCTCATACTTCAGCCTTATTTTTGTTGTTGTAAACTTTTAAAAGTTTGGGAAGTCACTGATATCAATCTTTTCTTTACAATTTTCAAGCACTTCAGCCCAGGGTATTCTCTTTTAATGTCTTTCTTGCTTCCTCTACTTTTGAATTATATTCAATTTCTTCAACTCTGTGTGTTTAATGCCAGCCTTCCTCCTGCAGTTTTCCTTCATTTGGTGGGAAAACTTTGTTAAGCAGCCCCTTCATATATAGGCAATGTAGGAGACATGCTTGTTGGGGGATCCTTATTTGTCCATAAAGTTTTTTTTTTTTTTTTTTTTTTTGGTTCCTGCATTTTAGTGATAGCTTGGCTGGGTATAGAATTCTAGATTCAAAATAGTTTCCCCTTGGTGGAAGTTTGTATTCATTGCTCCTCTACCTAATACCCAGTGCTGTTGCTCGCCAAAGGTGGATGCCAGTATGCATATCTTCCCTGTGAGTGACCTCCCCTTTTTCTCTCCAGAAACTTTAAAGACACTCACTTTATCCTTTAAGTTAGGAACCTCCAGCATGATGGGTCTATATGTGGATAATTTTCTCATTCACCCTTCTCTGTATTCATTATCACTCAATTTTAAGAGTCATGACTAGCATCAGCTCAAAGAATTTTATGTTTATAGTTAATTTCTATAATTTTTTTTTTTTTACCTTTGTTTGCCTCCATTCTCTCCTAGAAAGTCTGTTGCATTGTTGTTAGGCCTTCTAGATTTGTCACATGTGTCTCTTAACTTTTCTCTTTTACATTCCACTTATCTTTTTGCTCCAAGTTCTGAAAGATTTTCTTGACCTTGTTTTCCAGATTAACAAATTGATTTTCATCTCTGTCCAATTTATTATTCAATCTATGCAGTGAAATCTTTATTTTTGCAGTAATAGCTTAATTTTAAAAAAAATTCTTTCATATTCTCTGATGAATACTTTTTTCAAAATAGACTGACTGCTCTTAATTTTTGGTTACAGTATCTTCTCAAGCCTGTAGGCAGAAATCAGAATAATTTTAAGCAGTTCCCATCTCCCCCTGAAGAGTCTCTCTTTTATTCCTTTCTGGGTTTATTTGTTTTGTTTACTCTGTGCCTTCTCTTTCTCTTTCATGCTTCTCCATTTCTTTTTTAAGGAAGAGCTGCTTTGATATGTACAGATAATGGTGCATTTGCTCAGCAGTTGTGTTTGTCTCTTTTCCAATAGGCCTCTTCCTTAAATATAAGGACTAAATATGAGGTCACAGGCAGCAAATATAATGACAAGTAGGCTCTCTTGTAATGGCTTGGTGTCTGGGAACAAGGAACATGTGAGGGTGCCCCATAATTGCAAAGCCCTCTGGGAAAGAAGCTCTTCTGGGCTTCAGTTTTGCTCTGTTTCTCTTATAGTCTCCAACACTCTCACCAGCACCTCCCCTAGGGTAGATTAAAGACTATACAAACCATCTCTTTACTTCTTCCATTAAACTTCTCCCATTAAAAGGTGATGTTTGATTCCCCTTTCCTTGAGTCTGTGGGGGCTTTATGACTGCTTTGAAATACAGCTGAAGTGAAAATACCAGTTCTGGGCCTCAGACAGCCCTCACTTCCTGTGTCTCCAAGCACTTGCTTGGAGGAAAGTCAGTGGCATGTGAAAATTCCACCTACCCTGAGACCGTCATGTTGTGAGGAAGCCCAAGCAGCCACATGGAGAAGCTGTATGGAGAGATAGATGCCTGACCATACCCAGGCATCCAAGCCTCTTGGATGGCTTGTGCCCAGCCACCAGGTAGGTGAACGAGGAACCTTCAGATGATTCCACCAGCTCCATACTCACCTGCCTGCACCTACGTAAGAGAGAGAACCATCAGGCTGTGCCAGTCAACTCACAGAAAGGTCAGAGAGGACAATAAATTTTTCTTTTTAACAATTTCATTTTAGAGTGGTTCATTACGAGGCAATAATATTAATAATTGATCACTTTTTTTTGGTTGTTTTCAGCAACAGATCAACCACTTTCTCTGGAAAGTAGTTCTCAAGCTTTGGCCCGAGGATGAAAGTGGTAGCTGTTTGCAACTGTCTTTAAGGGACAAGGACTCATTGATAGGGTTTTTAAAATGCAGTTTTTCAATAAAGACCTTAAAGGTGACTTCTAGGTCCATTCTTGCATTTGAGGACTTCAAATTGGATGGTCTCTGGTCTCTTCTGAAAGGACCGATACTCAACTCTGGTACCTTGAGCTGTGGTTTCTTCCACTTTTTGTCTGTCAATCAGATACAATGTACACTGTATCCTCCATATAGTCCTCCAAATTTAAGAGTTACTAATTGTATCTGTTTCTTTTTTCCTGCTCTGTTATGAGGTGTGTTTGTGATTTCAGCAGTAAACTTGGGGAGAAAGTGGAAGTAGCATCATATGCTCAGGCTACCATCTTGAACCAGAACTCTATTAAATCCCTAAACAGAACACGGTGGTCAGAGGAATCATCTGGTATTTTAGATAATTTTAGGCAAATGAAGAATGTGCCACCTGCTAATATTCCATAAAAAATAATTATCTTGGAGAAATTCATGCAAAAATGCACTTAAATGAATATTGCCAAGGGAGATTGGTAAGTTCCCCGGTGCTGCCCAAGGCTGGCTTCATCTCTCACATATGTACTCAACCAGCAGAAGGGGCAGCAGCAGAGAGGGGAAAATGACACAGGATATTTATGCCCAGCACGAAACCTTTAGAGGCAAGTCCTCAATCCTTCGGTGAATTTGAAGATTTTGTATTTTATGTTGCAGGCCCTTTTGGTGGGGGAAGGGTAGTACCAGAATATTAACTGACCTTTTGCTTGAGTAAGTAGAGGAGATGAGATAAATCTTTCAAAGGAAACAGATTAGGCAAGGATTCACTCCCAACTGTATGCTAGAGCAGGGGTCCCCAACCTACGGTGAGTCTTACGATTATTTCATTATATATTACAAGGTAATAATAATAGAAATAAAGTGCACAATCAATGTAATGTGCTAGAATCATTCCGAAACCATCCCCCGCCTCCCCCCGGGGTACAGAAAAATTGTCTTCCATGAAAACAGTCCCCGGTGCCAAAAAGGTCGGGGATCGCTGTGCTGGGGTTCAGAGGCACCGGTGAGGAGAGAGATGGAGTACTAGGGAGTGGCCTGGGATGACTTTTCTGTGTGAAGTAAGAAGACTTTTATTAGCTCTGGTTGCTTGTTGTGCTTGTCAGAAGTTTCTTCAGAGATGCAAATAACTCATATTTTGAGATCTTAGGGGCTTAATTGGCTTCTGTTTCTATTTTTAATGCATGAATCCTGTGGTCTCTAAAGTCTATGGGGCTGCCTTTTGAGAGAAGGGGGTGGAGTCCTAGTAGAAAAATTCCCAAGAATGAAAATGTAAAATGGAAGAACTGGGGAGTTTAGATAGGCCAGAGTGAAGCATCCAGGCTTCCTGGGAAGATTAAAAAGTTGGTGCCTCTTACAGCTGATATAATTTGAGTATTTTTTGATCTATTTATTTATAAGCACAACTGATTATACAGGTTGTAGTGAGTGAGGGAAGGCCACAGGTGTGGGGTCTAGCCCATTCTCTCATCTGGAACATTCAGCTCTGGCCTGAGCCTTGAACATTCTGCACAGCAAAACCACAGCCTTGCAGTTTACCACTCCCAATCTCCTTAGAAGGCCATGATTACTACTATTATTGTTATCATCGTTATGTTGCTTTCATTGTTGCTGTTTGGACAAGTTTCTTGGATGTTTGCCCCTCAGGCAACCCATTGATTATGCCTTCCAGCTCACACACTTGTCTCTTCCTAAGAGTATTCTGGTAAATACATTATTCTCCACCTTGTTTTATTTTCAGTGAGGTTTTAGCAGCCCTCTTGGGCTGGTGTCCCCTACAAACACTCCACTGGCCTGCTCCTTAATCTGGCTATGTTCTTGTCTGACTTTCAGAAGAGAAGGATCACAAGACATGAGTCAGCAAAGGCTTAAGGAGGATCAGACATAGCTCCACCTAAAAATCAATAGAGTTCAGGAGATACCATTATTAAAAACTTGTTAAGACTCCTTCTGTCTGAGTAGACTCACCATGACTTTCCTCCAACCCTCTGTCTGTTTCCTGTAGCAGTTATTTTCACATTTTAATGGGTTTATGAATTACCTTGAGAATTGGCTAAAAATCAGATCAGAAATTCTCATTCATTGGCTTCAGAGAGGGCCCCAAAGTAGCATTTTAAGTAATAATCCCACCCTAGTAAATTTTGATGCAGGCGAAATCCTGACTTTATGCTTAGAAATAGCAGGCACACATTAAGCAGAGTAAACCTTATGTAACCTGTAAAGCTGGCGTCTTCATTTAAGGTGAGGAAGGACTAAAAAGAGAGAGTTGTGCGTCTGCGTCCTGTTCCATCATGGAGATGATAGGCAAGAACCCCAAAGAGAGGAACGAATGGTTGATACCAATGAGGAGAGCAAATTAACCAACCCCTGGCAGTCACAGATAACGAAGTGATCTTTGGAGAAAATGCTCCCAGAGGAGGCACCTGAGGGCCATGAGGAGAGAGGATCACTTCAGGAGGCAGAGAATTCATAGAGGAGTCTTTGTCCAGACCAGAGAATGAATGAGACACCAAACACATTGTGACCTTTGGAGAAACATCACAGGAAAGGAAAATGGGAAAGGACGACGCTAAAATGTGTTATGTCAAGAAGATTTTATCTCTATTTCCGAGTCTGATCAATTGTTAGTGGATCCTGGGATCATTTTGTCAAGAGAGATTGTGAAGCCATTTCTAGGTTTAGCAGGAAAGTGCGCGTTGATAGACTAGCTGTGTCTGCCACAGGCTGGGGCAGGACAGTCTGATGCGTCCTTGCGATTTCTGCTCAGGCAGTGACTGCGTGGTTACCCCAGTTCCACGCGAGCAGGACGACTCAGGCATACCTGATAAGCACCATCTCTTTCTTGCTGTTTCCAGTCAGGGAAAGGTTTGCCCTGTGAACGACAATATAAACACACCCTGAGACCATGTTTCCACTGCTAAAGATGGTAGCATGCTAAGAAAATCTCAGACACTTACCTGGTGGATATCCAGGCCTGTTGTTCTCGCTTATTCTCCGCCACGAAGCCTCTTAGCCAGGCCTTCCATATTCCTCTCTTTGCTCAGTTTTCCAAGAAAGCAGGAAGGGCCGTAAGCACTGCACCTCTTTCCTACTTACTCGAGGCTCTAATTGCCAAACACTCCCCACTTCTACCCCAGTGACCTCGCACGATGGTTGGCTATGCCTGCTTTCAAAGAGCAAACTCTCTCAAAGTACCTACTTAAAAAAAAATCAGTAGCAGGTGTACATATAATTAAGAGGCTAATTGCCAATCAATCATAACTGCTCATTCAAGGGAGTGCCTTCAGCACTTTGTTGGCCTAATTTGAGTAACTGCGTGTATGTGAAAGAAATAAAACTGCAGTAGAGGATATTTTTAACAACATGTAGGTTGAAAGTCTTCTATAATTCAGATTTTTCTCCAGTTCAGATTCACCTTCCGTGACTGTAGTGAACAGTTTTGGGAGCTTTCTTGTCCATACCACCATCCCTCAGATACTTCTCTCTTCCTAACAGCTCCCTGTCTTGCTGCTCCAGGAAAGGGGATTCCACCCCAGCCCTAGAGACAGGGCACAAGACGCATCTGTACGTCTGGTCTTCCTGGCCACAGTGATTGGCTCAATGTCGGGCATGTGACCTTAACCAATCCAACTGGAGTAAGACTTGGGATTTTTGCTGAGAACAATGATGTCTCTTTCTTACCAGTACTGTGCAGCCCTTGAAACTTGTGGAAGCCATCTTGGAATGAAGAGGAGAGCCTATTTTGAAGAAGTCTAAGACAACTTTCTTCAGTGTCGTCTTAGCAGAAGACGACACTGAAGAAAGCATTGTTGAGAGGAAAACAAAAAAGACAAAAAAAGAAACCAAAACCTTGGTATTTGGTGCCATGATAGAACTGCTCATTAAGATAAATAAGCCTAAAACCAAGACTACCTGTGGATCTTTCAGGCAAATGAGTCAGTACATTTTTTTCTATTGTTAAATCCAGCTTTAATTAGTTTCTTTCTTCTCTTTTTGCAACACTAGCTGATACGTTTAGTTAATCTGAATTGGGAGAATCCATTTCATCAGCACTGTATTTGTTTCCTATGACTCAACTTTTCCTTTTCTAATTTTCTTTTATGAATGAGATTTTGGAAGCAGGGTAATAAACAGCTGATAATGATTAGGATGAAAATCTCGGTCATGTTCCAGGAGATACTTTAGAAAAGAATATGCATCTTCTGAATCAATACCATTTACATGCTGCTAACAGGAAGCAAACGAGAGATACACTGGTTTTGTTGTAGATGAAAATGCTCCCGTACTATGGGGAGGAATTAATTATGCAAAATAGTGAAATATGTGCAGACAAATGCTAATTTGTCAACCTGAAAACTGAGCTTCCTAAATCTTAGTTTGCAATAAATTGAGTGATTTTCAAATATATTAGGCAAATGAGCTGAAACTCTGAGTATGAAATGTGTATTTAATCCTATTGCCCGGGCACACACTACTTTCCATGGGATATGAACCTCCTGACTTCCAAGGCCAGATGTTATTACATTTTCTGTGAATACATCTGTGACTATTGCAGCTTCCCATTGCTGCCACGGTAACTGCATAGCTGCTCTAAGAACAAAACGTGATAATGAAATGGAATCACAGATTTACACATGTGAGGGGGATGCAGAGAGGAGTCTACCCAGGCCCAGCTAGCTTTTCCAGGAACACTAGAAGTGAGTGCAATGACCTTTGATCCAATGTATCCTTAGGAATTTCATTTACAGATCAGAGCAGAAAACATAACAGGCTCTCTGAAGACAGTTCAGGAAGGAGTAACTAGACACAAACTTCTCCTGGGCAAGTAGCTTCAGAGTCTTGTACAAAAGGAAGACATCCAAGAGAGGAATGGATAGAGTATGTAACAGTGAGCTATTGGCTTGGAATTGCCTGTGCTCATCTTAGCAATGCAGTGATCCATATCTGAATGTCGTGGTCAAGCCCCAGATGCTGGGCTGGGGTTTGCCTCTGGGCTTGTAGTGCCTCCTGCACCCAGCCACAGAGGAGCTGCTGAGCCACCACTGGGCGGGGGTCTAGCCTTGCAGGAAGGACAAAGCAGCCCTGCAGTTTGGAAGTGCTGCTCTTGAAGCTGCCCCTGGTCATTTAGACACTCCATTGGTAAAGGAGAAATTAACAGGAGGTGGCTCATAAACATACTTAATGAGATCGTCAGGTAGGAGCGATTTCAGCATTAAAAATGGAACAGGAGGGGAACAAACAAGACAGGGTCTCTTAAACGTCTCCTTTTTCGTTTCCTTGCCAACATGGTTCTGGGGACAGGTCTGGTGAGCAAAGCTGGCGTCACTGGGCACCAGGTGTTCTAATTGCCTCGCTTTAGGTGAAAAGAACTTTCCATGCTCTCCAATGCAGCTCTCCCTGCTGCCACCATCACAGCTCATCCCCACACCCTGCTGCCCACAAATGCTCAAATTCCTCCTGTTCCTGTGGAGACGGCTGCAGTGCCAGCCACTTCTGAAAGCCTCCCACAGGATGCGAAGAGCAAGGGGCCTTGGAAAATTCTGGAGATGATTCATATTTAGGAAAGGATATTTTTCAGGGCCTCTCTTCTCTAAAAAATATTTTAAGTCATTTATTTTTGAATATACAATTAACGTGCGTGGTTTGACATCCAAAAGTCATGATGCGCTACACGTAGGAAAAGTAAAGGTCTCCCTGCCACCCTCGTCTCTAAGCAAAATAAATAAATAAATAAATAAAGTCCTCCTTTCAGAGGCAAACCAATTTTATTCATTTTTTTCTCTATTCTTACTGTGACATTTTAAGCATTTACAAACTTAAAGTGAAGAGGATATACACGTTTCCATTGTTGTACGGATGGTAGTATGTATCTTGTTCTAAATTTGCTTTTTTCACTTTCTAGTCACGGAGATAATTTTGTATCAGTACCTAAAGTGTTTCCTTATACTTTTTAAAGATTTAATAGTATTCCGCTGAGTGTATGTACCACTATATCTTTAACTACTCCCCAACAGATGGGCATGTGGGTTGTTTCTATTACTTTGCTGTTCAAACAAGCTCTGCCTTAAATAATCTTGTCCACGTATTATTTTGCATGTGGACAAGTTTATAAGTAGAATAAATTCCCAGAAACAGAATTGCTGAGTCAAAGGGACTCGGCACATTTATAATTTTGAGAGATTTCTAATTGCCTTCCAGAGAGGGCACACCACTTTCATTTCATCCAAGAGTGTATGAGAAGGCCTCCTTCCCTATGCATTCACTCGCATGGTGTTATCAAA
>RJWJ010027870.1:0-21847 GCA_004363605.1 Indri indri
TTATGTGGCCTTCTCAGATTGGTTTCTTTCACTTAATAATACATGTTTATGTTTCCTTTTTTTATGGCCTGATAGCTCATTGCTTTTTAGTGCAGGATGATATTCCATGGTCTGGATATACCACGGTTTATTTAATCTAGTCACCTACTGAAGGGCATCTTGGTTGCTTGTGAATTTTGGGAGTTATGAAAAAAGCTGCTGTAAACATCCATGTGCAGGTTTTTGTGTGGACATAAGTTTTCATTTCATTTATGTAAATGCCAAGGAGCGTGATGGCTGGATCATATGGTAAGAGTATGTTTAGTTTTGTAAGAAACTGCCAAACTGTCTTCCAAAGTGGGTGTACCATTTTGCATTCCCACTATCAATGAATGAGAGTTCCCGCTGTTCCACATCTATGCCAGCATTTGATGTTGTCAGTGTTTTAGATTTTGGCCATTCTAATAGCTGTGTAGTGGTATCTCATTGTTTTTAATTTGCAATTCCCTAATGACATACGATGTGGAGCATCTTTTCATATGCTTATTTGCTTGTTTTTATATCTTCTTTGATTAGGTGTCTGTTTAGGTCTTTTGCTCATTTTTTAATCAGGTTGTTCATTTTCTTATTATTGAATTTTAAGAGTATTTGCAATATTTTAGATAATAGTTCTTTATCAGATATTTCTTTTGCAAATGTTTTCTCCCAATCTGTGGCTTGTCTTCTCATTCTCTTGACCATGCCATTCACAAAGCAGAAGTTTTAAATTTTAAGTTCAGCCCATCAATTCTTTCTTTCCTAGATCATGTCTTTGGTGTTACATCTAAAAAGCCATCACCATACCCAAGGTCATCTAGATTTTCTCCTATGTTATCTTCTAGGAGTTTTATAGTTTCACATTTTACATTAAGGTCCCTAATCCTTTTTTTTCCCCCCAAGGAACAGGATCTCACTGCATTGTCCAGGCTGGATTACAGTGGCTAATCACAGGTGTGATCATAGCGCACTACAGCCTCAAACTCCTGGGCTCAAGGCTCCTCCTGCTTTAGCCTCCCAGGTAGCTGGGACTATAGCACATGCTATCACGCTGGGTTATAATCCATTTTGAGTTAATTTTTGTGAAGGGTTTTGGTCTAGCTTCATTTTTTTTTGCATGTGGATATCTACTATTCCATCACCATTTCTTGAAAACACTATCTTTTCTCCATCGTATTGCCTTTGCTCCTTTGTCAAAGATCAGTTGTGAGTATATTTATGTGGGTCTATTATAGAAAGTATATTTATTCTGGGCTCTCTGTTCTATTGTTCTATTTGTCTGTTTTCACCAATACCACACTTCCTGATTACTGTACCTTTATAGTAAGTCTTGATGTTGAGTGGTCAGTCCTCTAACTTTGTTCTTATTCTTTAATATTGTTTTGGCTGTTCTGGGTCTTTTGTCTCTCCATAGAAACTTTTCAATCAGTTTGCCAATATCCACAAAATAACTTGCTAGGATTTTGACTGAATTGCATTAAATTTATAGATCAAAGAACTCATGTATTACAATATTGAGCCTTCCTATCCACAAACATGCAATATTTCTCCATTTAGTTAGTTCTTTTATGTCTCGAATCAGAGTTTATAGTTTTCCTAATATAAATCTTGTACATATTTTGTTAGACTTATATACCTATATATTTTATAAATCCTGTACATCAGGGTTTCACAAATATGGTTACTTTCTGACTTTTGTTATGTGAGTACTCTGTGTACTATTATTACTCAATATTTTTCTTTAAATTTATTTTAGAGCCAGGTGCAGTGGTTCATGACTGTAGTTCTATACAGTTGGGAGGCTGAAGCAGGAGGATCACTTGAGCCCAGGAGTTAGAGGATACAGTGAGCTACGATCGTGCCACTGCATTCCAGCCCAGGCAACAAAGCGAGACCCTGTCTCTAAAACAAAACAAGCAGACAAAACAGTTAAATAAATTTATTTTAAATCACTAATTTAAAAAAATCTTAACTGCCATAAGCAAAAGGATTCATGAAATCATTCATTTGGTGGATTTCAATTTTTTTAAACATAATTAAAATAAAAAGAGCTATTACATGTCATCTGAAAATCATCGTGTGTATTGCCAGAGGATCCAGTTGCTGCGCTTTGGGGAGGACCACTGTAGGTAAGGGGAAGTCATTGAAGATTTTTAAGCAGGAGAAAAACGTGAATTGAATTTTGCTTTAGAACAATCTGGTAATGGTGTAAAAGAAGGACAGGGGGTGGCGAAAAAACAAAAGCTTAGTTACTAGTTGCCTACTATGTATAACAAGTGCTCAGTATATGCAGACATATAAAATAGGCTGCTGCCACTAGGAGCTTGCAGGCTACTAAAGGAGACAGACGAGAGGACCGATAATTGCAGCACAAAGTAGTAGGTACTATGATTAGAGGATATTTGAAATACAATGTTAGCCAAAAGGTAGGCATGATCATCACTGTCTCAGGAACCAAGCCCAGGAAGGCTTCACGAAGGAAAAATTGCTTCCTCCAAGTTTCGGTGGAGGCATCAATACTGCGCATAGAGATTAGAGGGAAGAGGACCAGCACATGCAAAGCATGGATGTACAAAATGATGCAGCATTCATTTAGCAAATATTTACTGAACACCTACTGTGGACCAGGTCCTGTGTAAACCCAAAGAACAAAGACACAAAAGATGTAGTCCCCACTCTGAATAAGCTGCTGGTCAGTTAGAGTGAAAATCCTGGTGCTGGGTGTTAGGTGCTGTTACAGAAGTCTGTGTGGGCTGTTGAGGGCGTGCACACTGGCTGAACACATCATTCAGACTAGGGAGCAAAGAAATGATCTCTTCAGTGAATTTTGAAAACTCATAGTAGCAAGAGGAGTCTGTGCAAGAACAGAGAGTCAGGAGATCATAGGACATGCTTGGAAGAATGGCAGGTGGTTTAGTAGTGGGGCTCGAGAAGTGTAAACTTGATGCTAAAAGCAATGGAGCATTATGATTATTAAAGCAAGGAGTAACAACATCAGATTTGCCTTTTAAAAGATCACCCTGCAGTGTGGAAACTGGTTTCAAGGGATGTTAGCCAGATTGCAGAGAAAGAATAGTTTGAAGTCTAATGAAGTGATTATAAAATGAGGAGTGCTGGTGCGGCCTGAGCTAACACAGTGTGACCCAGAAGGCAAAAGGAGACTGACATAAGAGAGGTTAAGGAGTTAGAATCAACAGAACTTGGTTATTGAGGCATGCCTCACAAGAGGGCGATTGTGGTTAAGAAGTGAGTATGCGAAGGACATGAATGCAGACTGTTCTGGACCACATTTCTTCTGTACAATTTGAAGGAAGTCTTTCTCAGTCTGAGCCTTCTTACCTACTAGGTTTTCCACCTGCACTGGGAACGTTTCTCAAAGTCCAAGTAACAGTACAAGCCTCAAGCAGTGTCGTAGTAGAAAACCACAGCGGCTAAGAGGGGACAGGAATAGAATCTGGAGTGGAAAATACCCAAAGCCCTATGTCTCCTGTTCATAGCTTATTTGCTGATGGATGTGAGAGCAAGGGAGGAAGAACAGGTGTGTTTAACTTGTCCCTCTGAATTTTCTTTTTATTCTTAACAAATACAAAACCCTAAAGTAATGGTTCTCAGCGTTTGTTGCACATTAAAATCACTTGGAGCTTGAACAAGTTCTGATGCTCAGGCCATACCCCTGAGCGGTTAAATCAGGATCTCTTGGGGGTGAGATCCAGGCATCAGTATTTTTTGAAGCTCTCTTACTTACTCCATTGTGCAGCCAACATGGGGAATCCAGAGATTTACTTCCTTGGAAACTGAGGCTCTGGAGACTAATTCTTGTTGGCTCAGTCATAGACATGCTGGCAAACTAGTCTCATGATAGTCTAAGCATTTTTAGAGGTATAAACTCATACAGCACACTCAAGTATCGTTTATCTTTGAGTGATAATTTAACATTTGGTATGTGGTGCCCTTGCACAGCTAATGATAATCGGAAAGTGTCCGACTGAAGTCCAAAGGCTAATCATACACTTAGCAGGATATGTTTGATAACCAGAGAGCACTTTGAGATTCACCAGTGTAAAGAATTTAGCAGCTGGGCGCGGTGGCTCAAGCCTGTAATCCTAGCACTCTGGGAGGCTGAGGCGGGCCGATCGTTGACCTCAGGAATTCGAGACCAGCCTGAGCAAGAGCGAGACTCCGTCTCTACTAAAAAATAGAAATAAATTACTTGGACAGCTAAAAATATATAGAAAAAATTAGCCGGGCATGGTGGAACATGCCTGTAGTCCCAGCTACTCGGGAGGCTGAGGCAGAAGGATCGCTTAAGCCCAAGAGTTTGAGGTTGCTGTGAGCTAGGCTGACACCACAGCACTCTAGCCCAGGCAACAGAGTGAGACTCTGTCTCAAAAAAAAAAAAAAAGAAAGAGAATTTAGCAAAAATGTCTATTCGAATAAGTGTCATACTTGTAAGTTTTCTAGTATCTGGTTATTGTTACAATATGCAAAACCGTATAGCTCAGGGGAATTATTCTTCTCCCTGCCATTTTCAAAAGATGGTCTTTGATTCCTTGAGAAAGTTAGAGAAATGTTGGTTCTGCAGAACAGTTTATTTTACTACATTTAATAGATCTATTTGCTTGTTATTGATCCAAGGACATACTCTCCAGCAAGCAGCCAGTAGATGTAATGGCTAAGTTTGTTGTTAATAGAGATCTATAACTGGAGTAGTTGGGCGAGAAAACCAACAAGTAATCTCTTCTAATTATTTGGCATAAAGTACTTCATGTAGTAAGTTTAGAAATGGGTTATCTTCATTAGTTTATACATGCAACTCCTATTTAAAAATTGCAGTGCAATTCCACATTTTGCACAAAGAATAAACAATGACAATGAAATTCCAGTATATTATAGAAAAGGGGCAACTCCTTCCATTTGGCTAACTAAGCATGCTTGCATAGTTTCTTCAGCAAACATTTATGGAGTGCCTATTAGCTGTTAGCACTGAGCTGGGAGCTGAGATACAAAGAGTTGTAAGATATGATCACTTTCTGGCCTTAGGAGCTCACATGGCATTTAGTGAAGGAGGCAGATGGGCAAGTCCAATGCGATGAGCTACGTCTAGGGTTGAGATAAACACCAAGTGCAAGAGGAACCCAAGTGTGGCACTTGGCTGCTGGTTACTGGACACGGCACACTGCACCAACTCCATGTCATAGCACTGTCTTACAGTCCTGGCCATAATTCCTGCTGCTTAATAGGAGATTCTGGAATAGAAAGATACATTTTCACCAGTGGTCAGAATTTGCCAATTTATTAGTTGAATTAGAGTGTCATCTGTGTGGATACCTTGCAGGAAATGTTTTTCTTTCTTTTCTTTTCTTTTTTTTTTTTTTTTTTTTGGAGATAGGGTCTTGCTCTGTCACCCCGGCTGGAGTGCAGTGGTATCATCATAGCTCACTGCAACCTCAAACTCCTGGGCTCAAGCAATCCTCCATGTTGCAGGAAATCTAAATGAAATCCATTACTTTAAAAATAGCCTCCAAATCCTTTTGTGGTTCATAAGCATGATGATTGGGTTTTCACACTCACGTACGAGATACGCCTCACTCAAACCCTGTTATAGCATCGGCATGTTACCCATCTGACATAAGAAGGAAAGAAAAAAATAGCCTTCTATGATCAATCTGCTATATATACAAGAATATTTTTAAAAGTTTTATATGCAGCATTCCTTTTGCTTGTCTTTTGTCTGAAAGCCTCACAATGAATACTTTCAAAATTATACTTGCAAACAAAGTTTAGAAAGTGACTCTTCTCTTAATGATAGAGTAAACAATATCCTCTTAAACTCCAGCAGAGGCAAAGATTCAAGATGAATTGTTTCAGGATGAATAATCTACAAATGAAAAATAACCCCAAGGTTTTGTCTTTTAAGCTTAATGAAAATATTCTTGGTGTTTAATTGTATGTCTCTAATCATTACAATCAATTGTAAAACTATTTTCTGAAAACAAGTGCTTTTTATATTTGCTGTAGCAACAACCTGAAGTTCTCAGGCACGAACTGTCTCTTGCTTGTTTAAAGGCCTGTTTTTTCATAGTAAGACTAAATGGGTGGTTTTATGCAGTATTAAAGGTTAGGCTACCTAAGAAGAAATAAGCTAGTCTTATGTGTTATATTTGGTGCTGGTGGATTTTTCTGTTTCAAAATATCAGTTCT
Organism: Indri indri; assembly: GCA_004363605.1. Lineage (NCBI taxonomy): Eukaryota > Metazoa > Chordata > Mammalia > Primates > Indriidae > Indri > Indri indri. Next base: position 6,217 of record RJWJ010027870.1, read on the forward strand.
GTATCATACTGTTGATCCTGCTGTAGCTCTGAAGTGCTTATTGTAAATTTCTTTATTAATGTGTTTACATATTCTTTACCTAAGAGGCCACTGAAGCACAGAGCCTTCAAAGGAAAAAAATAACTCCTCCTCTGAAGAACTCATATAGCCTACTACACGGTCACCAGAATAATGGAAATAGCTAGCAGTTAGAGTGTTCCATGTATGCTAAGTCTCCAATTTTGTACTTTGGTGAGATGCAACTTCTCCCTTCCATAGCACTGTGTGTTTGGAAAGAGAGGATTAAAAACACATGCAAAATGTTACAACTGCAAGGAATTGTGTACATATAAGCATATGTATTCGTTGGGGTTGCTGGAATGAGTATCAGTATAATCAGTTAGTCTTTGACAAGGTTCTTTAAGTCCAGTTGCTAACTATAATGAACATGAGCAATTGTAGCATTCTGAAGTATTAAGAACATTTGCCCAAAAGACTATTGTTGAACTAAATCAGTTTACTGAGTATGTCAGAAATGGGGCTGCCATGGGAAATTTTGTGGAGGGAATTCTATCCAGAAGCTTGTAGGACCACAATAATGTATGTTCTCAGTTTTACCATGGAATTATGAATGATGATGTTGAACATCATAAACAACAGAGAGAAGTGAACTGTCTTCCTCATAGTTCACTTCCCTATTTTCCTCTGTAAATGGGGTTTAGTATTTCATTGCAAAGGGATCACTTGAGAACAAAATTATGTCCAAAGGAAAAGATAATCAAGTTTAGATGTTTTTGGTTTTGTTTTTTGTAGAAATACCACACTGTTGCTTTTTCCCATTTAGTCTTTATAGATGGAAACATTAACAATATCCCTCAAAGGAAAATAGGTATATAAGGAGTTAAATCCTTATGTTTTCATAACAGCAGTGTGATGATATCAAACTATCAATACTTGACATGACTTGTTAAAGACTATTGCCTTTTGGTGAAGAGTATGTTAACTCATTCCACAGGAAGTATATGACCTTATTTGCAAAAACTGAGTTTTCCCTTCTGATAAATTTATATTAGAGGTCCCATTTTATTTTGGAGAGATTTTTAGTTCAGGTCTAGGTACAAATCTCGGCTCCAGCTCCCAACTCACTAGCTGTGTAACTTTGGACAATTTAATTGACCTGTCTAAACTCCAGTGTCTTCTTCAAGGTTGTTGCAAAAATTAGTAGCAATGAGAAAGAAGTGTCTATGGACTGAATTATGTCTCCCCCAAATTCATATACCCTAATCCCCAATGAGATGGCATTTGGAAATGGGGCCCTTGGAGGTAATTAGGTTTAGATGAGGCCATGAGGGTGGGTGATGGGATTGTAACCCTGGGTAATGGGATTGTACCCCTATAAGAAGAGACACCAAAGAGGAATATCTATTCCCTCTCCTGCCCCTACCATGCAAGAACAGAACTTTCCGTCTGCAACCCAGGAAGAGACCCCTCACCAGAACCCGACCATTCCGGCACCCTGATCTTGGACTTCCAGCCTCCGGAACTGTGAGGAAATACATTTCTGTTATGTAAGCCACCCAATCGGTGCTATTTTGTTATGACAGCCCAAGCTGACTAAAACACAGGGCCAGGCACATAGTAAGTCTCCTGCAATACATATTACGCCATTATTCTGAAAAGGCACTCATCAGACTGACCCTAGAAAGGAGAAATTTTCTTCCTATTCTTGAGGTAGCAGCAGTTCATGTGGACTCAAGTTTCCCTGACCCTAATTCGAAAGAGACCACGCTGCTACGTAAACCTTATTTAGGTTTCTTTGGCCTTTTCAATCCTGAGCTCCCCTTTTCTCCTCAGGGGTGCTCACTGATACTGATTTTGGTAGCAACTCCACTGACAAATTGTCTGTTTTTATGTTAATGGCCATGAAGTTGTTTCATGGATGCCATCGGGATTAATTTTATACTTTTTTGAGCTGATATTGATAGAGGAAAAGGAGAGCAGAAAGGAGTCAGACTTTGCTTTAATTTTGTGATGTGGAAGGTCCTAAAGACAATAGGATTAGAGGTGAGAGTATGATCATTTGTGTGGCCCCCTTTACCTCACACAGCTGAATTTACAAATGGTTTGGCAGGTGTAAGCTCAGAAAACGAGGTAAAGGACACCAGGCAGTAATATTTTAGAATTTTATTACCTGCAGGTAGATATTCTTTCTTTTGAAAGTAGAAGATAGTAGGAGAAAATTGGGTGCAAAAATTTTTCCATGAGCAGAGGTGCAATTGTTATTATTACAAGATGATGATATTAAACATATTTATTTTCTGTCTCTTTGCCTCCACTAGAAAGTAAGATTTGTTGAATGCAAGGATCACTGTGGATTTGTTTACTCTGTATCCAAAGCACATAGAACAGTAGGTGTGCAATAAATATTTGTTGAATGAATGAGAGTATAAGCAGGACTTCAGAATTATTTTTCTACCAGAGATTCATTCAAAAATGTTGTTAAGGTTGGAAATGAGAGGTGAAGACATTTTTGAAGGCATAATAGCCTAACCAGTCAATAGATTGATTCATATCCCAGTGGGGTGGACATAATGTGAGAGAGGAAAAGAAATTCTCTAAAATCATGAGCATCTCTCCCAAGCTTGGAATAGCATTTTAGGTGAAAGAGGAAATCTTAAGAAAGGAGCAGTGAGCCAGAAATGGTCGTGCTCGCGTGTAGTCCCACTTACTCTGGAGGCTGAGGCAGGAGGATCGCTTAAGCCCAGGAGTTTGAGGCTGCAGTGAGCTACGATGACGCCACTGCACTTTAGCCCGGGCAACAGAGTCAGACCCTACCTCAAAAAAAAAAAAGTTAAAATTTCAGTAACAACAACGTAAGTCTGAAAGTGTTGGGTCTTAGACCACAACATGGTAGTGATCAAATTGCCTTATCCATTTAAACGTTCATTCCCCTGGCTGCCCTTGAACTTCCAGCCTAAGGCTTTCTCTTTGCATGGTTGTCAGCTGTGTTCACGCAAGTCTTTGCCTCTGCAGATTATCACAGGTGTTCCCCATGCCCTCTCACCACGGAAAAAGGAGAAAAAGACAATTCTGTCTCAGAGATGGAAAATCTCCCAGAGAGAACCCCTGGCAGGTGGAATCCAATTTCTTGACATTTCTGAAACTGGAATCTGTTATAACTACAGAGCACTGGAGGATAATGGGCTCCCGCTGCTAACCCAACACTCAGACAAAAAGCACCGAGGGGCCGCAGCCAAGCAGAAACCAATCTTTTCATGACACACCGGGTTTCTGAACACATGTTGTAATAATTCTGTGCCTGGCCGCTTATGGCCATGGCTCTGTGGGCTCCCCCCCCCCCCGCACCTCTTTAAAGGTCCTGATCAGGCCACTTCCTTTCTTTTTTGTGTTTGAGGCATGTGTGATTTATGCCGCTTCAAAGCGGAACTTGGGTTTCCGTTACTTTTGGGGCGTCTTGAGCCCATAGTTGGTCCGGTTCACCTGTTTAGTCTGTCTCGTGGTTCCAATCAGCGAACAGTCAGCGTCAGCGAGAGAAGCGTCATGCTTGCCAACACCTGCAACATCAAGTTCGAAAGTACACTCACGACCTTGTCCTGTCGTTGTCAAAAATCTGTGCTCAGCTATTTCAAACCTCCTGTGTCTTGATCGGTAGTGGTCAATTAGAAGTCACTGAATTCTCCTAGAGTGGTCAGAGGCAGCCAGTTCATGGTAATTTGGGCACAAGTACCCACTGGAAAGGTACATTATTCAAACCACCTTGGCTACAAGTGACAGAAATCCAATGCAGGCCAGCTTAAACAAAAAAGGAACATAGCAGCTCAGGCAGTTGAAAAGTCAGGCAGAACCGGATCTTGAACTTTCTCTGTGTGTCAGATACAAGCTTTTACCACATGGCAGCAAGATAACTCCAGGTTTACAGGGGCCTAACAGCCCAAGATTCTGAGGGAACATGCACTTTTGTTCCAGCAGCACAGAAAAAGTCCCCAGGTGGACTGTGACAGGTACTGCGTGAATCACGTGCCCGGCGCTGAGGCAGCAGCTGTACCCTGAGGCGTGGGGTCCTCTGACCAGGTCTGGACATACGCTTGACCCTGGCAGTGGGAGTGGGCCAGGCAGGCTCCACCAAGTCTCAAGGACTGAGGCAGGCTTACTAAGGAAGAGGGGAGAGGATTTTTCTTGAAGGAAGAAGTGCTGGGAAGACAAAACATTATAAGTCCCCAGAAATGAGGCTTTGCATAGATAATTTGGGTGGAATAGAAGTGTCACCACATCCTGACAGCACCGTCCATGCCTCTGCTAGCCCCGGAGGCTGCAGTCAGTATGTGGTGGGTGGCCCAGCCTATGACCCTGGCCTCTGTGGGTATCTCAGAGCCAGGAAAGCAGCAGCAGAAGAGTAGAGTGGGGGTAGGTAATCATCACATCTTGGGCCGAGTAGGACTCAAGGTGAAGGGTGAGCTTGAGGAGCAGCAGTTGGGAGGCAAATACAGTCAACTATAGTCTGGTCTAGAGCACCACAGACATTCCCAGCTACAGTTTTAGAGGAGAAGGTAGTGGTGGTTGGAGGTTTTGCGTGTGACTCTAGGCAGAGCCCCTCTAGTTAATGCCTACGTAGGCTTCAGAACTCAGCTCAAATGCCATTTCCTCCAGGGAGCCTTCCTGGACTCACTGCCAAGAGTAGGCAGACCCGGTGACAATGAGCTCTCATCTAATACCTTGAGCTCTTCTATCATAGCACTTTTTACAGTCATCCTGTGTAACCATATGTAAATCAAACCTATTTATGATTATTTGATTAAAATCTGTCTCCTGTGCTAGCAGGTAACCTCATGTGTGTGGACTCTTATCAGTTTTGCCTTAAACTGAAAACCTAGTTTTAAGCCCACTGCCCCGCACGTGAATAATCTCACAGTACTTAGTTTTTGAATAAATGAATGACACTTAGGTTCTGGTAATACTGATTGGTTTTAGCATGAAAATGTAACAAACTGCCTCCTCTTCTTGTATCATATAGTTTGACTTTTTCAAATTTTTCTTCAGTTGGCTGAATGAATGAGGTGCTGTTTTAGATAATCCAGGTGACCGAAAAGAGGATGCAGACCAGATAATCAGCCTCTAAGTAATAAGGAGCCCCTCTATACTGTGTATGATTTAAATGAAAAATATCTATCAGGAATGTCATTGAGCACCAATAACAATCTTTGGGCTTAATGAAAGTTCTTCACAGAAAATCAGACCATGTCACTTCTGAATGTTATTAATTAACACTGATTTCCTCTTGTAACCTCTAAGTGTGTTGAAAGGAAGTAAGTTTAGTACTAGAAAGGAATGCCCAAATCCTACTCTTAGTTTAAAATCTGTGGGATGCTAATTTCAAGACTTTTTTTCTTAACTGATCAGCTGAATTTAAGATTCATCCAGACTTAGGTATTACGAGCGTGCACATGTACGCGTCTATGATTTGTGCTCTTACCTTGGCCCTCAGTCCTCCATTATAGCTGTAGCACTTTTTACCAGGCCACGTGATCACAGGTTTACATATCAGCCTTCTCCAGTATGACCAACTGAAAGGTTGAGATTACGTAATTATTCAATTATTTGAAAGAAAAATCAAAGTTATATGATAAAATTTCTTTTACTTTTTAAATGGGTTCATCGATAAAACTTTTCTGAAATGCTTCATTAAATAGCTTTGAGTAAATAAGAAGCCATTGGAAAAACTAACTATGTTTCATATCTTTTTTCCCCCACAGTGTACTTCCAGATCTTCACGATGCTATGTTTGGTTTGATTTGCCTGGTCCCGCTGGGCATTGCGATAATTCAGATTCTAGTGTGGAGCCCGTTCTCAACCAGAAACAAGACAGACTACATAGGGACTCTTTAAGGCCAACACTGGCTGTTACAGGATTCAAATAAAACTTCAGGTGTTTGCCTTTTCTTCTAGGGTTGACATTGTACCACAAGGCAAACTTGTTCTTTATAAGCTATAATTTTTTTAGAAAACAAAACAAATAAAAAAAATTCCACCAAGTTTTAGAGCTTTTTGACTCCTTAATTAGAAAGTTCAATGTGAGTTAAGGCTCTTCTGTTGGCTGTTTCTAAGTGGTCTCGTATCCTGTGCAAGACACATCTGTAACTCTTCACCAATGAATTACCATGTTAGTTGCTTTGGGTTTCCCATAGCCTACCTGGTTGTGTGTGGCACTGCCTTTAATTTATTTTTCTGAGGGGTATACATTTTATCGTTTACCTGAAGTACTCTTCAGACAGAACATAATGTCTTCAATCAAGGCTCTTATGTGGCCTGAAGCTTTATAGAGTTCAAGGAGGAAGACAGCACAAAGGATGCGTGCTTGGTTTGCCAAAAGGACCCCTCACAACGAACGCTCTTCAGCCGGCTTACCAGCTTTTGCCACTGCCTCTACAGTGGGTCCCCCCCATATAGAAGTCCTGTTCTGGGAGATGGTCATCGTCACCTGCCAAAATCTGCTGTAATCCTTTGATGGTTTCCCTCAGGGGTACCAGTATGAGTTTTGAGTTTAATCTGTATTATTAGCATTTTTCCTGTTACTTTCTGAAGTCTAGACCAGCGGCTGCCAAAGTCTAGCCCGTGAGCCAAAGCCAACCTGTGGCCTGTTTTTGTATAGCCTGAGATCTAACAACCAAAGAAGCAGAGATGGTATATGGCTCACAAAGCCTAAAATACTATCTGGCTTTTTGTAGAAAGAGTCTGCTGACCCCTGGTCTAGAAAATCAACAAAACAAAACAATAATTTATAGTGATTTCCATGGTGTAAATACTTCTACCACGGCCAATGTCAAGCTACCAACGTGATACCACTGAACACAGATTTGGGAAGAGATGAACAGTAGCATATCATTGTAAAAGATTTCCACCATACAGATACAACAGACATTAATAACCTTAAGAGCATAAATAATAGTAAAATGAGGTAAAATAATCAGGAAGTAATGAGTTTTGAGTATCATTTTTGTTTTTAAGACAATTTATTTAATTGTAAATATATATGTATATTAAGTTTTAATAATGGCTGTGTTTAAAACCCAGCTGGAGAAATTTTTGAAAAGTTACTAATTGGTTCTCAGCAGCAGGTATGAGCAGGCTCCAGCATGCCACTGGGTGGACCTCGCACAGTTCTCGCTGGCTGCTGCTGCATGGTCTGTGGGTGGACATGTGCAAAAAGAAGAAAGTGTGGGTGGAGTGGATCTGATTTATATTCTGAGTTCTCTGATCCAAGCCAGAGCGTCACAGTAAGAGAGTACAAAATGATATATTTCCCAAGTTCGTTTTCATTTTGCTTTCCCTGAAATCAGCAAAGTTCTCTCAGGGCCTGGAGTTGGGAAAAGCTAGGGATAGAGATAGTGACTGCGTTATCTTCCAGAAAGGTCTACTAATCATAAATTCACACTCAATCCTAAGAGGGGAGCTTACGGTGAAGAACTTGGGATTTGTGCATGACAGATGGTAGATTTAAATTCAATCATAGCAATATGACTTGAAATACTAATGGTCTAAGCTAGCCAATGAATCTGCTCACCTGAAAGTGTTTCTGCAGAAATTTTTTAACAGCTGGCAATAAGTAAAGCCATGTGACAAGCCCTAAGGACATCAAAGTCTTTTAAGGTCCCTGGAAATGGCTATAACATTTTTAAAAAATTAAAAATTAAAAAATTTTTTTTAAAATAAAAGAAGACGCATGGTCTAAACACATCAATTAAAAGACAGACATTGTTATATTGGGTAAAAAAAGTAAGATCCAACCACATGCTATGTACAAAAAGCTCATTTTAAATATAAAGAAATAGACATGTTTAAAAGGATCAAAACTAAAAGACACAGACACCCTAATCAAAGGGAAGTTGGAGTGGCTGTATTAATATCAGACACAGTAGACTTCAGAAGAAGGAATATTACCAAGGATAAAGAGGAAGATCACATTATGATGCATGGGTCATTGAAGAAAGACGATAAAACAGTTCTAAATATTTTGAAATCCTAAATATTCAAAATGCAAGAAGCAAAAACTGCTAGAAGAAAATGGAGAAATAGACAAATCCACAATCGTAGGTGGAGACTTCTACACTTTTCTCTGATTGAGCAACAGAGCAAGCAGACAGAAAACCAATAAGCACATACAAGACATAAACAATACTATCACAACACTTAACCCAACTGACATTTACAGGATATGCTGCCTAACGACAACAGAATACATATTCTCTATTTACCAAAAAAGACCATCTTCTGGGCAATAAAACAAAGCAAAACAAATGTAAAAAGAATAGAAATCATGTAAGGTGTGTCCTCTGATCACAATGGAATTAAAGGAGAAACCAATAACAAATATTCCTGGGAAATTTCCAGATACCTAGAAGTTGGAAAATACGCTTATAAATAACTCATGGGTCAAAGAGGAAATCACAAAGGAAGTTAGAAAATATTTTGAATTGAACAAAAATGAAAACGTATCAAAATTCAAGGGATGTAATAAAAACTGTACATGGACATTTCTGGCATTAAATGCTTATATTAGAAAAGAAGGGTCTCAAATCAATGATTTATGCTTCCAGAAGAAACTAGAAAAACTAGAAAAATAGCAAATTAAATCCAAATTAAGCAGGAGAGTAAAATAAAGATCAGAAGCCAATAAAATTTTTTTAAAAATCAATTATGCCAAAAGCTGGTTCTTTGAAAATACCAATAAAACTGATAAACTTACTGCCAGATTATTTAAGAGAAAAAGAGAGAAGACATGAATTTCCAATATCAGGAATGAGAGAAGGGGCATCAATTCAGATTTTGCTGATATATAAAGGATAATGGGGAAATATTATGAAATGTTTATACCAATAAATCTGACAATTAACATGTTTTCCAACAAAGAAAACCCCAGATCCAGATGGTTTTACTGGCAAATTCTACCAAACATTTAAGAAAGAAATAATAACAATTTTACACAAACTCTTTCATAAAATTGAAAAGAACACTCCCTAGTTGATCTTACCAGTATTACCCTAATGCCACAACCAAGGACATTGTAAGAAAAGAAAACCACAGACCAGTATTCGTCATGAAATAGATATAGAACTCTTCAACAAAATATCAGCAAATCTAGTCCAGTTAATATGAGAAGGATAATAAATATGACCAAATGAGGTTAATTATTAGAATGCAGTGTTGATTCAACACTAAGTGTTAAAATCAATCAATATAATCCACCCTATCACCAGACGAAAGAATAAAAGCCATGTGACCGTCTTAAGTGATGCAGAAAAAGCATTTGATGAAACATAAAATTTGGTTATGCTCAAAGACTCTCAGTAAACTGAATAGAAGTGAAATTCCTCAACCTGACCCCCCACCCCCCAAAAAATCCACAGTTAATATTCTTCATGGTGAAAGACTGAACACTTTCCCCCTACGAGTGGGAACAAGGTGAGGATGTCTGCTCTTTCCACTCTTACTCAAAGTCATAGTGGAGATCCTAGCCAGTGCAATAAGCCAGGAAAAATGGGTTCAAAGCATACAAATCTGAAAGGAAGAAATAAAACTCTATTAGCAGATGGCATGATTGTCTATGTAGAAAAATCCCAAAGAATCTACAACAAAGCTGCTAGAACTAATAAGTGAGTTTGGCAAGGTCACCAGATACAAGATCAATATATGAAAAATCAATTGTATTTCTATATGCTGGGAATTAACAATTAGAAATTGACATTAATTTTTTAAAAGTTACCATTTACAACAACATAAAAGAGCAATGAAATACTTGGGTATATATCTTTAAAAATATGTGCAAGACGTATATGATAAAAATTATAAAGTCCTGATGGAAAGAAGTTAAAAAACTCAAACAGATACGCACCGTGTTTGTGGATTGGAAGACTGAATATTGTTAAGGTGTCAATTCCTCAAATGCAATGCCACCAAAAACCCAGAAGGAAGTTTTGCAGGAATTGGCAAGCTGATTATAAAATTTATAAGGAAAAGCAAAAGAACTAGAATAGTCAAAAACAATTTTAAAAAGAACAAACTGCCTGATTCCAGTACTTAACTTACTATTATATAAAGCTACAGTAATTAACAAAGGGTGGTATTGACAAATGGAATAGAATACAGACATAGAACAATTCACATACGAAAAATTAATTTTTGACAAAGATGCAACAGCAATTCAATGGAGGAAGGATAGCATTTTCAAAAATTAGACATCCAATGCAAAATTAAAAAATGAAGCTCAATCCGTACCCTGCACAAAGAACAGAATTAAAATGAATCTTAGACCTACATGTAATACTTAAAATGATACAACTTTTAGAATAAAACATAGGAGCAAATCTTTGTGACTCTGGGATGGGAAAGATTTCTTAGCAATGATATCAAATTTATAATCCATAAATGAAAAATACCAATAAATGTGACTTCATCAAAATTTTAAATTTCTGACCTTTGAAAGACATTGTTAAGAAAATGAAATGTAAGCCACAGACTGGATAAAATATTTGCAAATATCTCTTTGATAAAGGTCTTGTATGTAGAATATATAAAGAACCTTAATAACTCAATTGCAAGATGACAAACAACCTAATAAAAAATAGACAGAGATTTGAACAGACACTTCACCAAAGATATACAGATGGAAAATAAGTACATGTAAAGATGCTTACCATTATTCATCATTAGGAAAATGCAAATTAAAATCATGATGAGATACCACTATATAGCAATAAGAATGGCTAAAATAAAAACTGACAATAGCAAGTGCTGACAAGGATGTGGCACTCTCAGAACTCTCATACATTCCTGGTAAGAATTAAAATGACACAGCTACTTTGAAAAACAGTTTGGCAGTTTCTTAGAAACTTTAATATACATTTGACATATAATCCAGAAATCCCACTGCCAGTTTTTTCCCCAAGAGAAACAAAAACTTATTTCACACACAATACTAACACAAATGTTTATGGTAGCTTTATTCATAATCGGAAAACACCCCCCCCCAAAAAAAAACACTAGAAGCAACCCACATATTTTTCAACTGGTTAATGGATAGACAAATTGTGGTACATCTACGCCATGGAATACAGCATAGCTGTAAAAAGACTGTTTACTGATACACACAACAGCATGGATGAATGTCAAACTCATTATGCTAAGTGAACGAAGCCAGATTCAAAAGACTATACGGTATGATTCCATTAATATGATATTCTGGAAAATGCAAAATTAGTGGCATACAAAACACAACAGTGGTTGCCAGAGCCTGGGGGTGAGAGAGGGGTTGACTACAAAGGGGCACAGGGAATTTTTTAGGTAATGGAAATATTCTGTATCTTGATTTTGGTGGTGGTTACACAGCTGTATCCATTTGTCCAAACTCATAAAATGTACACTGAAGAGGATGAATTATCTGACTTTAAAAGTTTACAGATCCTAGCAATTGTTTTCATTTTCTTTTTGGAAGGTTGTCTAAAGTAATTCACAAATGCCATTTGACTTACTATTTGGAAATGTCATTCTCTTCTCTTATCTCAATACACCATTTAAAAATAATTACCTCATTAAAAATAATCTCATGACTTTTAAATATTTTATTAAAGTGCATATGCTTCTGCTGAGGACCTCTTCTCTGTCTTCTCGCTTGTGAGTCACGTTGAAAACTCCTAATTACAGCAAGATTCTGAATCAGTGTACCTGGCATAACCCAGGAAACTGCATTGCAACGAGCACCACAGGCGGGTCTGATGCTAGTGACCCGAGGACTGTTTTTTTTTTTTTTTTAATTTCAGAATATTATTTTGGTTACATAATTTGCTTTTGTACAGGTTGAGTCAAAGTTATAAGTGTGTCCTTCATCCAGATAGTGCGCGTCGTACCCGTTAGCTGTGAATTTAACCATCCCCCCACCTACTTGATTTCCAATGAATGTTATTTCCATATGTGCACATAAGTGTTGATCAATTGATTCCAATTTACTGGTGAGTACATGTGGTGTTTGTTTTTCCATTCTTGCGATACTTCACTTAGAAGAATGGTCTCCAGCTCCATCCAGGTTGTCATAATAGATACTAACTAGATCACCATTTTTTTTTTTTTTTGAGACAGAGTCTCACTCTGTTGCCCTGGCTAGAGTGAGTGCCGTGGCGTTAGCCTAGCTCACGGCAACCTCAAACTCCTGGGCTCAAGCAATCCTACTGCCTCAGCCTCCTGAGTAGCTGGGACTACAGGCATGCACCACCATGCCCGGCTAATTTTTTCTATATATTTTTAGTTGTCCAGATAATTTCTTTCTATTTTTTTTAGTAGAGATGGGGTCTCGCTCTTGCTCAGGCTGGTCTCGAACTCCTGAGCTCAGGACGATACGCCCGCCTCGGCCTCCCAGAGTGCTAGGATTACAGGCGTGAGCCACCGCGCCCAGCCAGATCACCATTTTTTTTAATGGCTGAGTAGTACTCCATGGTACACATATACCACATTTTATTAATCCATGCATTTATGGGCACTTGGGTTGTTTCCATCTCTTTGCAATTGTGAATTGTGTTTCTATAAACATTCGAGTGCAAGTGTCTTTTTAATAAAATAAAATGTCTTTTTTTCCCTTTGGGTAAATACCTAGTCATCAGGGAAATGCAAATCAAAACAATAATGAGATATCACCTAACTCCAGTGAGAATGGCTCTTATCAAAAGAAGTTCCAAAACAATAGATGCTGGCATGGATGCAGAGAGAAAGGAATACTTATACGTAGTGTTGGTGGGACTGCGAACTAGCACAACCTGTATGGAAAGCAGTATGGAGATACCTCAAAGAACTAAAAGTAGAACTACCATTTGATCCAGCAATCCCACTGCTGGATATTTCCCCAAGGACTGTTTTAATAAACACTAGGAGGCAGTAGAGCGTTGTGGTGAAGAATGTGGGTTCTGCATTCAGGCTGCCTGGCTTAAAATCCTGCCTCAATCACTTATTTCTTCACTGTACAACTGAAGCTTTCTGTGCCTTGCATTCTTATTCTGTAAAAAGGCAGTACTAATAGTATCAACCTCATCAGATCATTATGAGGATTAAAAGAAAGAATATATGGAAGACCCTTAGCACAACGTCTGGCACCTAGAATGTGCTGTCATTGTTCTGAGTGACATGTGGTACTCTTGCAGTGCTATAGCAGGAGGCTCTCTTTCATGAACAGCAGGCTGTGGCTCAGATCTAGAATTTCATCTGGTAAAAGCATACCTATTTCCATGTTTGTTTCTAACACATTAACTGCCATGGCAGTTGTATTTAACTGATGCTAATTTTGAGCCTGGGGCCTTGTGAAGCATATGTAACTCATGTGTCTTTTCACCTTGGGAGCCACGTGGTGCGTAGGCAACTCACACTGCCATGCTATAGTATACATGTTATGTGATGGGCGGCCCCCTGGGCAAAAGCTTGCAGTTGGTTCATGAAAATCTTACTTATTAATGTTCTTATTATTACAATAAATATTGACGATTTAATTGCATATAACTCACACACAGAAGACAATAAAAAGTAAAAAGTTTTCATTAAATTAGAAAGGATCATTTTGTTTTCAAAGTTTTTATTCTATTTTCATAATAAAACACCATGGCCCCAAAGAAAAAAAAAATTTTTTTTTTCTACTGTGGCAGTCGATGTGCTAGAGTTCTGTTCCTCCCCGGTGCTTCGCAGTAGCAAGACTCACACGGTCAAATAGATCAGGGTGTGTGTGTGTGTGTGTGTGTGTGTGTGTGTGTGTGTGTGTGTGAGAGAGAGAGAGAGAGAGAGAGAGAGAGAGAGAGAGAAAGATGAATATGCAGGAGTAAGAAAGGCAAATATTTTGATTTCCGGTCATAAGCTGACAATTTGTCAAGTACACAGCTCTCAAAAGAAAAGATCATCTCCATTTATAAATGTTGTCACAGGTATGTACTATTTGTAGCAAATTATATCCTGTTTTATGGAGTGTTATGGAACTCTGAATTTGTGAGACTTGTTTTTAAATTGTGTGGGAAAACCCAAAAAATTATACCACTTCTCTTGTATGCTGTACAGATACACATAAATACAGATAATATTAGAATTTGGAAAAATCCACAGAATTCATTATTTACTAAAGAAAGGAAGCAAGTGAAGGTCCATGCCTTTGTGTGTGAGTGGTCTTTATTAATAATCATTTTTACAGACAAGAGAGTTGGGATTATGTGATTTCCTAAGGTCACATGGAAAGTGTAAGAGAAGTGACTAGAATGTGGGCTTCCTGTCTTCTAACATAAATGCTCACCTTGTTTTTGACGATGAAGACAAGGTTGGATAAATTGGTATGGAATGCAGACATGTCCATTGGCAGATGAATGGCTAAACAAAATGTGGTGTATACACACTGTGGAATATTATTCAGCCTTAGAAAAGAAGGAAATTCTAACACATGCCACCACCTGGATGAACAATGAATACATTATGCTAAGTGAAATAAGCCAGTCACAAAAGGACAGATATTGCATGATTTCACTTATATGAGGGACCCAGAGTAGTTAAATTCATAGAGACAAAAAGTAAAGTGGTGGTTTCCAGAGTCTGGAGGGGAGGGAAGAAGGAGGAGCTATTTAATGGGTATGGAGTTTCCATTTGGGAAGATGAAAAAGTTGTGAAGGTGGATGCTGGTGAGGGCTGCACAATAATGTCAATGCACTTAATATCCCCAAACTGTACACTTACAAAAATGGTGAAAATGGTAAATTTTATGTTATGTGTATTTTACCCAATTAAAAAATGACTATGGGGCCGGGTGTGGTGGCTCACGCCTGTAATCCTAGCACTCTGGGAGGCCAAGGCGGGCGGATCGTTCTGAGCCCAGGAGTTCGAGACCAGCCTGAGCAAGAGCGAGACCCCGTCTCTACCAAAAAGAGAAAGAAATTAATTGGACAGCTAAAAATATATATAGAAAAAATTAGCCGGGCATGGTGGCGCATGCCTGTAGTCCCAGCTACTTGGGAGGCTGAGACAGTAGGATTGCCTGAGCCCAGGAGTTTGAGGTTGCTGTGAGCTAGGCTGATGCCATGGCACTCGCCCCAGGCAAGAGAGTGAGACTCTGTCTCAAAAAAAAAAAAAAAAAAAAATGACTACAAAAAAAAATGGCGTGGGGTATGGGGACTGGGAGTGTGTGCTGGGGCAAAACAGACCTTGAGAGAGAACCACCGTCATACTTGAATCTGAGATGCTGTCATTGCCATTCGTTGGACTTTTCAGGCAAGTGAGGTCTGATACCTCTTAGGTTTAGGAAGGCTGGTCATTTTCAGTTCCCACAAGGAGGGTGATGTGAGTAAATTCATCACTGAGGTTTTGCAGGTCCAGAAACTTGGTATGTTGGTACACTGAAAATGGCTTCATCTGTCACAGGCAGATTAGCATGGACCCAACTCCCAGACCAGGGCAAAAAATAAAAAACCCAAAACCTGTTTAGTAATGTACACTGAGAAACTTCGTCCATCAGCACATTCCCACCCTACTTAAAGGACGTGGTGAGCATGGAATGAGGAACGTAGTGATTCTGGATGATGTTAATGGGTGATGTCATGGGGCCTTTATGAAACAGATGTGCCCATCTCCA
>RJWJ010027871.1:0-21851 GCA_004363605.1 Indri indri
AGCAACCTCAAACTCCTGGGCTCGAGCAATCCTACTGTCTCAGCCTCCCGAGTAGCTGGGACTACAGGCATGCGCCACCATGCCCGGCTAATTTTTTCTCTATATATTTTTAGCTGTCCAATCAATTTTTCTTTCTCTTTTTGGTAGAGACGGGGTCTCGCTCTTGCTCAGGCTGGTCTCGAACTCCTGAGCTCAGGACAATCCGCCCGCCTCGGCCTCCCAGAGTGCTAGGATTACAGGCGTGAGCCACCGCGCCCGGCCGATAGGAGGGTCTTGACGCAGAGACAAGGCACGGGCGCAGCACTCACGACGCGGACAGCAGGTCGTGGTGGGACGTCAACCCCAAGACGTGGGACGGGCTCATGGCCCTGAGCCCGGGGCATTTTGCGATACGCTCAAGAGTTGGGATGTAGTCGCAGGGTCACGACAGGGACGATACACGGACACAGACAGCGGGTCAGTGGGCACAGATGTCACTTTCAGGGTCTTGACATGGGTGTCAAGGTTGAAACCCACAAGCAAACTCAAGTGGAAATGTTTTTTTTAAAAAATCATGACCTTTGGGCCCCTTGGGGACAAGTCTTCACCCAGCCACTGGGGTGATGACATGGAACTTGGCGGGCGGTGACTCCACCGCACATTCAGGACTCAGACTGCAAGGTCGAGACGGACGAGGTCAGGGGAGGGACGGCGGGGACGGGCCCTGGAGAATGAGGAGTAGAGGAGACAGGCTGGGGATGGGACGGGGCAGGGGCAGAAATGGGGACATGAGGAGGGGCCGCGGACACGGCAGACGGTGTGGACACGGCCAGGAAGGCAGGACCCAGGCGAGGTCACGACACAAGACGCGGGGGCGTTAGCGCAGAAAGTGACTGTGCGGATGTGGGGATCGCGGGAGAGGAAGTGACATGACACCGTGGTTGGGACACAACGCGGTCATGACACAGTCCTGATTCAGCCGACGAGGTCACAACACGGGCGGGGAAACGTGAGCGTCAAATGCCCCCTGGGGTCTGGGCCTCCCGGGTGGGCCCCAGGGGAGGACGCACAGACCGTGACGCACACGGGCGCGACGCCCAGGGCACCTGCAAGATCTGGTCTCCCTCCTGGATGCCCCGCCCGTCGGCCGGGCTGCCCGCCTGCACGCCCGACACGAAGATGCCCACGTCGTTGCCCCCGGCCAGACGCAGCCCGATGCTCGCGCCCTTCAGGAAGCAGACCACCCGCGTGTCGGGGCTGTACCTGCGAGAGGAGGCAGTGGAGGCGTCAGACCAGAGCGGGGGGACAGGGGGGTGCTGCGCATCTCTGGGACAGGCCCTGCCCCCTCCGGCCTCAGCTTCCCCATTCGACACCCCGGTGCAGGAAGGCGGGGTTATGCTGATGGTGGTGGCAGCCCTGGGATGTGGGAGGGCTGAGCGGGGGCGCTTTTTGCCAGGGTACATACCCACGATCCTCCACGCTCTGACCGCTGGGCACCCTGTAGATGTTACGGTTGCGTTCCCTGGGCGAGTCTGAAACGGACGAGCCAGGCTCTTTCCCTGAACACGCTGACTCGGCCCAGCCCCCAAACCTTCCTTTTAGGGGGTCCTAAAATGCCACTTGGAGCACCGTCACCCACCTCTGTTCCTTCTCAGGAAACCAAGGCTGACCTCTTAGGCTCATGCCAACCTCCCCCCATTCAGCCTGGAACAACGTTGCTGGCAGGGATCAGAAAAATTGGGCGAGAGGTGCTCAGAGTCACCGCCCACCTGCCCTGCACTCACCTGGTTCTGAGACCGATCTAGAATCCAGTGACCTTTCCCGCCGAGGCTGGGGGCTCTCTCTGGAGGGGAACAGATTCCGAGTGAGGCAGGGGTGGGTGTTGAGGGGTGATTTAAAAAAAAATTTTTTTAAATTTATCTGCACTTGGATTTAAACCCCCTGAGCTGCGGGGTGGCTGAGTCGAGTCTGCCACACTCAGGCCTGATGCTAACCAGGATGACAGGGTCTCACTGTGTCGCCCAGGCTGGAAGTGCAGTGGCGTCACCACAGCCCCCTGCAGCCTCCAACTCCTGGGCTCAAGCGATCCTCCCACCTCGGCCTCCCAGAGTGCTGGGATCACAGGTGTGAGCTACCGCGCCCGGCCAGCTGCAGGAATTTTGAGGAATGTGCTAGAAATATAGGACTGTACCTTCAAGGCTACCCTTAGTTAGAAAAGAGACACCCCCACGTTCCCCTCCCCCTCCTGCCTGACTGGTCTGGCTGACAGGGGTACGTACGCCGGGGAGTCAGTCTGGCTGGCCTCCGGGGTCCGCCGCCTGTGCCGGGGTGGTGGCGGGATGTGGGACGGTGGCGCCTGCGATAGCTCTGAGCCAAGGTCCGAGATGTCTGTGGGGGAAAGCGCATCTCATCAGCCATCAACATGTCTTCCAGACTGGACCCATTTCACAGAAGGGCCTATCGAGGCCCCTCTAAGCAAAGGGTCCTAGACCACAGTCAAAGGCGTGGTTAGAAGACTCATCTTTGGGAGGTTCTGGCCCTGGCCTGCTGTGTGGCCTTGGGCAAGTTCCTATCACTCTCTGTGCCTGTTGTAGCCAGACTTACTGACCCTACTCGGTGCTGCCTGGAGCGCTCGATTCAACCCCGAGGGGGGACCTGGCTCCCCGACCTCACCCTCCAGGAGGGAGGTGTCGTCGCTGTCGCTGACGGCAGACGGGATGTTCACCAGGAACTGCCCTCGGTCCCTCAGCACCAGCAGGGTCAGCTTTCCTTCCGACTCCTCGATCAGCCGCCGGGTATCGCTCAGGGACAGGTTCTCACTGGACACCCCGTTGATCTGAAAGGGACCAGGATGGCAGAGAGGGAGTGAGTTCACGAGAGGTGACGGTACTAGACACAGATAGCTGGGGTGGGGGGAGACTAGAAACACACATTCCCCAGGGGTAACTAAAAACAGACACTTCTTAGGGAAAGTGCTAGAACTGGATTCCTGCTGTGAGTGGAGACCACACCAAGAACTGACTATCCACAGATTTCTAGAAACAGACAATTTTTTAAGAGGGGGAGGGGACACGAGGGAAGAAAATTAGAAACATGTCAACTCTTCTTTTTCCCAAGAAGTGGAAATTTCTCGGGGACACCAGGAACAGATCCGAGGGTGACATTATAAATAATTCTAACTGGGAGAGAGGGAGTAGCTACTTCCAGAGGATAACAACACAATCTCAAGGGGGAGCCTAGAAACAGTCATCTGAGGGTGGATTAGAAACATACAATTCCTAGAAAGAACTTAGTGTCACCTCCGCAAGCCCCAGGAATCCATTTCTAACATTTTCCCTGGGGAATGTCTGTTTTCAGGAACCCGGGAGAATGTGAGTTTCTAATGCCCCCACCAAGTTACTGTTCTAGTGTCCGCCCCAATACGCTAGAAACAGACATTTCCTCAGGGTCACTAGAAACAGACAACTTTACAGAGACATGAAACGAGCAACTGAAAGTAGTTTGGAAATCAAACAGGAGGAATCGCTAGAAACAGATTTTCAGGGGCGAAATCTAGAAAGATTTGGGGCTGCCTGGGCTGTTAGCATCCAGAAATCAGGGTCCAGAAATCAGCATGGTAGCCAGTTGGCCACAGGATTCTGACACCAGCTCCAGGGTACAGGCAAAGGACATTCCCCAAGGGGATACTAGAAAGAGACGTTTGGCAGCGGATTAGCAGTAGCTGGGGAGAGGGGGGGTTTTATGTCCAGCCGTCTTCAATCTTTCAGAAACAAGCAACAGCCCAGAGGTAAGTGGTTCGGGGCCTGGCTCTGCCGACCTTGCCATGTGACTCGGTGGCCCTGCCTGCCCCCACGGGACAGGGAGAAGCCGGGCGCACCTGAAGGATGAGGTCTCCTTCCTGCAGCCCGCGGTGCTTGGCGGCCAGGCCCGAATTCGTGATGTGCTTGATGAAGATCTGACTTCCCAGCTTGACCCCGAAGTCTGTAGGAGGCAGAAGGGAAACTGAGGCAAGACTCCGGAGACTGGAGCCTGAGGGTGTCCTCCTGCTGTAAGGATGGAACCCAAGTGTGGACCCTCCCTTTCCAGCACCCTGGTGACATCACAACAAGAACACTGGTGTCCCCCGTGGGACTGAGATCTGACGCTGTTAGTGATGTCTCCACAGGAGGGGGGGGCAGGTGGGGACGTGGAGTACAGGGTCCTTGCGCTGTCAGTGATGTCGCAACGCACAGCCCAGCGACAGGACACTATTAATGACATCACAGGTAGAGCTTTTGGGCTGTGAGTCTTGTTATTACAATTATAGGCCAGGCACGGTGGCTCACGCCTGTAATCCCAGCACTTTGGGAGGCCGAGGTGGGAGGATCGCTTGAGCCCAGGAGTTCGAGACCAGCCTGAGCAAGAGCGAGACCCCAACTCTACTAAAAATAGAAAAATTAGCCGGGCATGGTGGCGCATGCCTGTAGTCCCAGCTACTCGGGAGGCTGAGGCAGGAGGATCGCTTGAGCCCAGGAGTTGGAGGCTGCAGTGAGCTGTGATGACGCCACTGCACTCCAGCCTGGGCGACAGAGCGAGACTCTGTCTCAAAAATAAATAAACAAAATAAAATAAAATTAGGAGGAGTGTATAATCAGGGCAGTTTGAGTCTACGCTCCCAGGTTACAATCCTCAGGCTTGGCCCAAGTAAACTCTCTACTTATATTTTTTTTTTAAAAATTACAACGAGATGAACAGACGTCCCAAGGCCATCTGTCACATCATGACCAGAATTCTGAGGTCACGATGCTGCCGTTGAATGGAGACAGGGTCTGGAGCAACATCCCTGTTGCTGACGGGATGACGGGAATTCTAATATGGTGACCGTATTGCTGTCACCACACGTGAGTCTCCTGTGGCTGCTGTAAAAAATCGCCACAAACTCCACGGCTCTCATACAATAGAGAGGCATCGCCTCACGGTCTGAAGGCAGAAGTCTGCGATTTTAGTCTTTCAGGGCTAAAACCAAGGCGTGGCAGGGCCGGTCCCTGCTGGGGGCTCCAGGGGAGAACCGTCTCCGCCTTTCCCAGCGTCTAGCGGCTCGGGGCCCTTCCTCCCCCTCCAGAGCCAGCAGCGCAGCGTCTTCCAGTCTCTGCCCCCTCGTGGGAGGACCCTGTGCTGACACTGGGCCCCCGGGTCATCTGGGACGATGTCCCCCTCTCAAGGGTCTTGACTTAATCCCACTTGCAGAGTCCCGTCTGCCATGTGCGGTGGCATAGCCCAGGTCCCAGGGAGTAGGAAGGGGACATGCCGGGACAGTGGCGTTGCCCTTTCTGGGGGCGTGCGCCCCACCACCCACCGCCCCGCTCACCTTCGCTGTCCCGCCTCCTCACCAGCACCGACTTCACCGGCTTCGTGAGCACATCCTGCCGCGGCAGCCGCTTAAAGCCGGACACCAGGGCCAGCCCGTTGGCCTCGGAGCCACCGCCTGGGCTCCTGCGCCCGTGGCTGCCAGCCCGGCTCCGGCGGCCAGCCCTCGGCCGGCGGGAGCGCTCGCCCCAGGAGCGGCCGGAGCCGCTGGACGAGTCACCCTCGTAGCCCCGGCCGTGGTCTGCGTCCTCCTCGTCCGAGTCCCGGCGCCTGGGGCTGGAGGGGCCGGCCCTGGTGGTGGGCAGCTGGATCTTCCGGGGACGCTTCACTGTCTGTCCGGGGAGTGGACGGGAGGGGTCGGCTGGAGGCAGGGGACGGGGGGGCTCTGCCCGGCCACGGGATGGCCCTGGGGGCGGCCCCCTCCCACCCGGCAGCCCACTCACGATGTTGGCCGTCTTGGTGCAGGTCTTGAGTATCTGAATGGCAAAGGAGGAGGTGACGTTCTCCACGGAGACCCCATTCACCATGACGATCTGGTCCCCTGTCCTGTGCGGGTAGGACGGTGGGTCTCAGAGAGGCGGCCCCGCAGGACAGCCCCTCGAGTCGGGCCTTCCCAGGGGGGCGGGGTGTCGAGGGTCCCTGGCACCTCTGGGTCTACAAGGCCTGGTTCTAATTCGCTGGTGTCCCCAGGTCCACAAAGACATTTAACCCAAGTCCGCCCCGCCCCTCGCAGTCCGCATTTCATATTCTCTCTCTGGCTGTAGCCTGGTCTCCAGTGCTAGGCTGGGCGAAGCCACATCACCCGTCAGCCGCTTGGGGCCCAGAGCCATTTTATCAACATAATTCCCAGGAGCCTCCCCCTCTCCCCAAGGGCTCAGAATGCTGGGTCTCCTTCCCTCCTGCCAAAAGAAAAAAAAAGTTTCCAGGACTTCATGTTCCAGGAGGGCCCTGGGGCCACTCTGACCCCAAGAATTGCCAGGAAGGACCAGGAAGTGCCTTAGGGAAAAGCCGGTGACAGTCCTGCTGCCAGCTCAAGCCCTGTGTTGACAGTGCCAGAAGGTGCCAGGCACTTTGCAGCCTCCCGGCTTTGCCCGCACAGGTCCCCCCCACCTGCCAGAACCCAGCTGTCTTGACACCTACTGTAGCCTGCCCTCAGCCGGCCCTCCGGGCACCACGTCGGACACAACCACAGAGCCACTGGGCCTGTCTCGGCCTCCGGAGATCGCAATGCCGAAGCCCCGGCGGGGGTCCTGGAGGAGGAGAGACGGGAAGAGCTTTTGTTTCCCCTCCTTCGAGCTGGTACTAGGCCGCCACACCCTCAGCGCCCAGGCAGGGAGAGGGGGGCCTCACCTTGCTGACCGTAGCTGTGTGCTGCTCCCAGATGGTCACCTCCTCCATGTCTGCCACCTGGTCCAGGGGAACAGGGGTCGGTCATCGGAGCATTCGGGGGTTCTCAACCCTGGGCGGGGAGTCTGGCTCTGACACACCCGTGGGCGGAGCCTGCGGGCAAGTTGCTGCCTCTCTTGGGACCTCAGTTTTTCATCTGCAAAATGGGTCTAAGCCAGTGGTTCTCAAACAGGGGTGACTCTGCCCCCCAGGGGACACTGGGCAATGTCTGGGGACATTTGCGGTTGTCACGATGGGGTGGGGGGTGCTCCCTGCATGGAGCGGGTGGAGGCAGAGACACTGCTCAGCACCTGCAGTGCCCAGTATGGCCCCACCACAGAGGGTGATCCGGCTCTGAATGTCAGTAGTGCCCAGGGAGAGAGACCCCGATTTAAGTGAACCGAACAGTAGCGGGAGCAGAGAAAAGGCAAGTTCTTGGTCCCTTTCCCTGTGGAAGGTTCAGCTCAGCTTCCTGGGGAGGACCTAGCTAGGCCTGCCAGACCCAGGGAGCTCCCTCTGCTCCAGCCACACCGGCCTCCTCACTGCGCCTCCAACACAAGGTGCAGTCCTGCCCCAGGGCCTTTGCACGGGCTGTGCCCTCTGCCTGGAACACTTTTCCCCAAATCCCTCACCTTCTTTTGCTCAAATGTCACCTCCTTGGTGAGGTCATCCCTGACCACTCTGTTTAGAATTCTAACCCCCTCCCCCCCACAACAGACCACCTAATCCACCTTTTCCTGCTATAGTTTCCTTCACAGAACTTGCCACCCTTTGCTATTTTCTAGGTTTGCTTTTTCATAGAGAGATGGGGTCTCGCTTTGTCACCCAGGATGGAGTGCAGTGGCGTCGTCATAGCTCACTGCAGCCTTGAACGTCTGGGCTCAAGCGATCCTCCTGCCTCGGCCTCCCGAGTAGCTGGGACTACAGGCACACGCCACCAAGCCTGGCCTGCTAGGTTTTCATTTTATCTGTCCACTGTCCATGTGTAGAATATCAGCCCCGGGGGTCAGAGATGTCTGTCTGCCTTGGGTCACAGCCCAGTTCTCTGTTCTCTGCCTAGAACAGCACCCGGGTCACAGCAGAGATTCAACACACGTTTGCTGAGTAAATGAATGAATGAATGAAGCTCTTCCTTTGTGCCAGCTGCGTTACATATACTATCTCATTTAACTCACTCGCGGAAGGGGCATTCTGTTATCTCCCTGTTACAGATAAGGAAACCAAGGCACGGGGTGGTGAGGTCACCTGCTGAGGCAACATAGCTGACGGAGGGTGGGGCTGGGGAAGGCATGATTCTGTTATTTTCGTGCCGTGGTGTAGATGACAACACCAGGCTCCGCCAGGCTCAGGTGCAAGGTCACCCGGCCACACCCCCATCCTCTCCTCCCCGCCCAGCCCAGCCCAGTTGCAGGGGGAGAGGAGGGGCCTGCGGCAGTGACTCCCCTTCCCCCAGACCAGTTTCCAGGCTCCGCACAGCGGGTGGGCGACGCTCCCTGCCCAGGGCCCGCCCCTGGCACTCTCGGGTGCCTGTCCTTACAATCCCTGGGATCTCCTGGGACAGCAGCATTCCTGACTCCCCGGGAAAGGCAAGGCGGGGTGGACAGGACAGAAACAACTGAGGGCAGGGCCCCGCGGCCACCAGGGTCAGAGGGGTCCCCACAGTTCCTAGGAAGCGGAGTCATTGATCAGGATCAACACTTAAATTTGCTGTCTGCCCCTGGCGCCCTGTGGCGGTGTCTCTCCCAGCCTCAGTTTCCCCATCTGTAAAATGGGCACCCCTGCCCCGTCTTCCAGGGATAGGGTGCAGGAGGAGGCGTGAATCAACGCATGAAGAAGCAGAAGGAGCCTCCGGAAATGGCAGCAGATGTTTTTGCGGGGTTGGCGGGGGAGGAATGGCTTTTCTCCTTTGCGTCGTATTAGTAAGTTACACTGGTCCTCGCCCGCTGCGAGCGAGTACCCATCCGTTTCATCCTCACGGTGGCCTCAGCAAGTGGCACTGCTGCTATTCCTACTTTGCAGGGGAGGAAAGGGAGGCCCAGAGAGGTTCAGTCACTTGCCTGGGGTCACACAGCAGTGCGCCCTCTTTCTTAACCTCCAGGACA
This sequence comes from Indri indri, assembly GCA_004363605.1. Classification (NCBI taxonomy): domain Eukaryota; kingdom Metazoa; phylum Chordata; class Mammalia; order Primates; family Indriidae; genus Indri; species Indri indri. The sequence continues at coordinate 8,814 of RJWJ010027871.1, forward strand.
CAGTGGCCGCCTGCTTGTTTATTATTTTCTTCCGAACTTATTTTTCAAAATGGTCTTTTTTTTTTTTTTTTTTACTTGCTTTGATGTTATACTCTGTGTCACTACATAGGCCCCCTGGACTTTTGATGTCCTGGTTTTATTTTAAGAAACAGCCCCTAGGGAACCAGGGCCCCGGGAAGGGGGGCATGTAGGTGGCCCGGGCTTGTCCTAGCTTGTGTGGGATTGTCTCCATAGACACCAGAGGCTTTGTCTAAAACCCTCCAGGGCTCCCGATGCCCTCGGGATTAAGCCTAACCCCACAGCCCACCTCAGCCCGGCTGCGACACCCTTCCAGGGACTTCCACATAGCTGGCCCCTGACACTGGGGTCTTGGCTCAAATGCCACCTCCCCAGGAGGCCCTCTTGGACTACCCCAGCTGACCAATCTTCTCTGGTACCCATCATTCTTCGCTGATTTGTTTATTAGTTTTTAAAACCATCTTTCTCTGGTCTTTCCTCTGAGGCTGTGAAGGCACAGCGTGTCTTTCTGAGCACTTAAGCCCCAGCTGATCGGCAGATCAGCACCTCCTGGGACTCCTTTTAAGGCCCCCCGCCCGGCAAACTCCTATTCAGCCTGCACAGCCCTAATGGCACTGTCTCTTCCTCCAGGAAATGAGTCCTCAACCCCTGCCCCCCATACACACATCTTACATCCCTCCCTCTGGCCCGACCGTGATTATGGGGGCCTGGGACATCAGAACCCTGCTGTGTCTGCCCCACACTCTCCTGATGGGCAGGGCTAGGGGCCAGCCAGGACCCCGGCACTGTCTCCCACAGGACCAGCCACGGTGGGGAAGAGTTTGAGGATTGTGCAAATGCTGAAAATAAAAGGCACTGGGGGCGGGGGGGGGGGGGCGGTGGCTCACGTGACCCTGTCCCAGTGCTTTGGGAGGCCGAGGTGGGAGGATCACTTGAGGCCAGGAGTTCAAGACCAGCCTGGGCAACATAGTGAGACCCTGGTCTCTACAAAAAAAAAAAAAAAAGCACTTCACTAGAAACTCAACCAGGTGTGTCCTGAGGTCCTAAATCCCCTTAGCCCCACCACTGTCAAGGTGAGCTCCGAGAGGCAGGGCCTGGCCTTTTGTCCCCCCCACCCCAACGCTGGACACAAACACTGAAGGGGAGATGCCCCAGAGGGACCCAGAGGGGACAAGCCTTTACCAAGTCACACAGCTGCAGGGCACATGGCTCCCAGGTGGCCGGCCCCTCTCCCTGTCCCCGCCCCCACCTCCCGGGACAATGGCAGAGGGAGGTTACGAGACTCTGAGAGCCTTTCCTTGTCGTCTGGAAGGAGTTGGTGGCAGGAACCAGAACCGCTTGGCCCCAGGGCTTGGGGCGGTGCGGCCGGGGCTAGCCACACACCCACGGCTGGCTCAGCCCACCCTTCTGGGCCCAGTCCGAGAGTCAGGATGTGGGGGTGTGAAGAGCTGGGGGTGTGGAACTCCATGCCTGGACCCTGAGGTCCCTCCAGAGACACAGCGATCGGGATGCTCGTCCCAGCTGCTGCCTCTGCGGGGTAATGCACTCGAACGGCTCTGTACACAGTCGGCACCCAATAAATGGTCGAAACAGCCACGCGGCCTCTTCACACGCACCAAAGCCACCCCAGCCCACAAAAGAAGTCACTGCCCACCTTCCCGGCTACAGCGCCCAAGCGGAGCCCGGCTGCATACCCCCGGGACGGGCATGAGCGTCTCTGCTGGGCACCTGCTGTGTGCACCAGGCTCCTCGAACACGGTTATCTCTTGCAATCCTCCCCCACTCTTTAAAATGACAATCGCCCATTTTGCAGATGAGGTTCGACAGGGGTTCGCTCACCGGCCCAAAGTTACACAGCCGTAGTTGGCAGAAAAATCGGGATTTGAACCCAGGTTGCGGGGTAAGGGAGACCGACCCTGGGGCAGAGGAGGTGGCCTTTGTGGGTCGGGGGATGGGGTGGGGGGGCACGGGCGCAATTCGCTGTGCAGCCTCGGGCTAGCCACGGCATCCTCGTGAGCCTCAGTTTCCCCATCTGTTACGTAGGTAGGGGGTGTTCTGGGGTCCTGGGTCCGACTCCCAAACCCCGCCTCACCCCTACCCCAGACCGGTGCCCTCCCCCTCCCGCCTGGGCGGGCTACTCGCCTGGAATCTCACCGCCATGGTCCACCCCGGGGCTGTCCAGCGCCCCTGCTCCAGGGGGGGCCTGGAAACAGCCAATTGGCCCCCACCCGGGTTAGGGGGGGACGCTGGGGAGGGGCCCGGCGGGGTGGGGGCCCGGCTGTCGCCTTCCTCCCGCCAGCTCCACAGCTCCCAGCTGCACCTGCCCCTCTTCCTCCTCCAGGGCCCCGCCCCTACCCAGACCCGCCTCTGGGACGCCTCGGTCCCCTCCCGACACCTCCTCCCGTCGCAGGCTCCAGGCCCGGGGCGGGAAATCCAGGCCGGGTTTTCCGTCCACCCAGGCACCTGCCCGCGGCCAGGGCTGGAGACCGGCAGGGCGCGGCCGCAGGGAAGACCCGGCATGAATACTCGCCGCGCTCGGAGCGGAGTCTACGAGGTGGAAGGTTTTTTCCTTCCGCGAAATGGGCGCGGAGGAGGGGTTTGTCGAGGGCCAGAGACCTCCGGAGCATAGGGCGGGTCCGTCTCGGCCGCTTATCTCCGGGAGGTTCACCCCATTTCACAGAGGGGAAACTGAGGCCCTGGGAGGCCAGGGGCATGGACTTCCTGAAGATCCAAAGCGGCCGCCACCCACTTTTCCCGTGCCCGGGCCTCCAGCACACCTGCGCGGGGCGGGGTCCCCAGCTGGGGAGGGCAGGGAAGGGGCAGGGCAGGAGCAAAGGTCGTGGCTTCCTTCCCACCCAGCGCAGCCTCGCCCTGGGGGCCCGGAATTCCAAGATTCCCAAGGTAGCAAAGACAGGACCGGGCTAGGAAACCCGCGACCTGGGACGAAGTCACCTGGATGGGCGGGGCTGGCGGAGACTCCGCCCACGCATTCCTTACTATTAAAAAATTCACCCTGAGCCTGGCTGTGCGTGACCCCGCCCCAAGGTTGAAGGCTCAAATCCGGACATAAACACGGTTTCCCAGCGGCCTCCGGTCCGGGCCGGGCGGGGAGAGGAGTCCTAGGTCGTGGCAAAGGGGAAGGCAAAGAAGAAACTGTAGCAGGTAAGGAAAGGCTTCTTAAAGGAGGGGGGCATTGGGGTTTTGAAGGTTGGTTAAGAGTTTGCTAAGTGAACAAGACAACAATATCAAAATCTTGGAGGCCCGCAAACATGACTTCTCTCAACCCCTCCCCTGCGATTCTACCGGAAACACTCCCTGTCAGCCAGAGTTAGCCCTGCAGGGGCCTCCAAAGGCCCCCGAAGGCAATAAACCTTTGCTGAAGCCCCTTCTAGGGATCCACTAGGAACCTCAGGATCAGGAGGGTTCTAATCCCAGCTCTCTCACCTATTTGCTGGGTGACCTCGGGCAAGTTCCTTCCCTTCTCTGTGCATCAATTTCCACCTCTGTGACTGGGGAAAATAATACCTCCTACACCACAGAGTAGTTGGGAGGATTAAAGGGGGCCAAGCATAGATGCGACCTGCTGCCCCATCCTAGCTGTGTGTCTTCGTGCAAGCCACTTCCCCACTCTGTGCCTCAGTTTCGCCATCTGTAAATGGGCATAATAATGTACCAGCCTCAAAGGATTAAACGAGTGAATGCGCAGAAGATGCCGCTCTAAGCGTTGGTTGGTTTAGTGCTATTGTTTTTATCCGAGCATCCGTCACAGATATTTCATGGATGATGAAGTCGTGTCCAGAGATGTGCCCAGGCTCGCAGGAGGTTGCACAGCAAGGGCTCCTGCAGCCCCAAGCTCCCTCCACGACCCCTACTGACCCAAGGTAGAAACACCCTTAACGGGGCCGGGCGCGGTGGCTCACGCCTGTAATCCTAGCACTCTGGGAGGCCGAGGCGGGCGGATCGTTCTGAGCTCAGGAGTTCGAGACCAGCCTGAGCAAGAGCAAGACCCTGCCTCTACCAAAAATAGACGACAGACATTAATTGGACAGCTAAAAATATATATATATAGAAAAAGTTAGCCGGGCATGGTGGCGCATGCCTGTAGTCCCAGCTACTCGGGAGGCTGAGACAGTAGGATTGCTCGAGCCCAGGAGTTTGAGGTTGCTGTGACCTAGACTGACGCCACGGCACTCGCCCCAGGCAAGAGAGTGAGACTCTGTCTCGAAAAAAAAAAAAAAAAAAAAAAAGAAACACCCTTAACGGAGCTAAGGCTTGCTGAACGCCTACTGTGTACCTACAGGCCGCTCAGCCTTCCCCAGTGTGACGTCCAGCCACCAGCAGGTGGCGCAACAGAAAGATTGTAGGTGGAACAAAGTCGAAGTTTTGTTTTTTTTTTTAAATAGGTGTGTGTTTGTTTTAATGAGTCACAGGAAAAACATAAGTCACCTGCTCGCCCGCACACATCTGGGTTCATGGCTGCCATTGCTGAGGAAGAATTACTGATTGGGTCTGGCAAAGTAGGACAGGTGGCCTGCAGGTCCCCCAAGCTGGTGGAATGATCCTGCCCCAAATGTGAACAGAGCAAAGCAGAGAAGCCCCACTCTAAACCCCTCTATGAGAGGAAGGGGGGGCAGCTGTCCCAGGACATGTAGTCTTCCTCCAGCCACCCGCTGCTCTGCTGTCATATCGCTGCCCTGCTCAAGAACACTCAATGGCTCCCTAGTACCCGTCATCCAACCTCGTGTTCAAAGCCAGGGCTTTGGAGAGGGGCGTGGCTGGTGCTGCCCCACAGGCCTGAGACCACCACCCCTGACCTCCAAATCACCGTAAGGAACGACAACTCTGCCTTTCATCAGTCCACCTCATCGATGCATTCATTCTTCCATCCACTCAGTCATTCCCTCAACAAAAAACGTTTCAAGCCTCCACTAGGCACCAAGTATATGACAAGATCTGATCAGGGACCAACTTTCCACTTGAAATCGCAGGGCCAACCTCGAGCAGCAGGGGACAGTGCTGCCGTGGCCAGAGGGGGTGGGGCAGGGAGGGTGCAGGGGACCTTGGGTCCCAGAAGTATCGCTGGGATGACCCTGCCTCGACCCCCTTCTGGGTGCTTGGGGGGAAACTGAGGCCCAGAGAGAGCAAGGCCTGGGCTGAGATCCCCCTGTGAGCCACAGCCCCCAGGAGGGGTGGGAGCCCTGGGGGGTGTATGCCAGGGCTTGGGGTCTTCCTGGTTCAGGTGGCTTTGCTGGGCTGGACCAAGCTGAGATGCTGTCTGTGGCCTAACAGGTCTGACCGGAACCCAAGAATGCCCTGAAAGGGCTCTACGGCCCCACGGGCTTGGGCTCATTCTTTAGTATTTATTCAGCACCCTCTGTGTACACCGCCATGGGGCCTGCAGGGCTGATGAGACAGACCCAGTGGAAGCCCCCGGTCCTCGGCGGAGACAGACAATAATTGAAAAATCACATGTGTAAATTAAAAAGTGCAAGGCAGGCTTCCGACGGCACCCCGTAGGGAGGCTTTACCGGGGCCAGGGGCGTATGGAGGGCTTCCCTGAGGAGGTGGTACCAGAGATGAGAACTGGGTTTGATAGGTGTGACTTAGGTGAGAGGGATCCAGGCAGGGAACAGTTAGAGCTGCAGGAGGTGAGGGAGGAGCCGTAGGGGGATCTGGGGAGAGCATTCCAGGCAGAGGAACAGCTCGTGCAAAGGCCCTGGGGCAGGACTGTGCCTGGCGTGTGGGAGGCAGGGTCAGGAGCCCCATGTGGCTGGAGCAGAGTAAGGAGGGGGAGGACGGGCAGGGGACAGAGCAGGTTGTGCAGGGCCTGGTGGGCTGCAGGGAGGACTTGGGCTTTTGACCACCAGGGAGGTGGGAGCCATGGAGGGCTGTGGGCAGAGCAGGGACGGGCCTGACTCTGGTGCTCACAGGCGCCCTCTGGTGACTGCTGCGGGGAGGACAGATTGCAGAGGTGGAGGGCAGGAACTGGGGACTAAGACAGAGGCGACTGCGTTGGCCCAGGTGGGCGATGGCAGGGCCAGCTAGGCAGAGGCAGGGCAGGGGACAAGTGGGCGGATTTGGAAGCAGAGCCCCTGAGACTGGCCGACAGACAGGCTGTGGCAGGAGAAGGGAATCCACTCCCAGGTGGGTGTCGGGGCCTCAGGAAGGCAGGAAGGAAGCTTCCTGGGATGGGACAAGGTGGGGGTGGGGGAGGCAGCTGGGGCTGGACAGAGAAGTTCCTGGGGGGTCACCAAGGAGCCAGTGCAGACGGAAGTGGGAAGGCCCAAGCCGCACCAGGAGCCTGGAAGGTGTTTATTGACTCTTTTTTCTTATTCCTGCTGTGCTGTAGTTACTCTATTTTTTTCTTTTAATAACGCTGGTACCAATATATATACTTTTTAAGAGACAGGATCTCACTCTGTCACCCAGGCTGGAGTGCAGTGGCGTCATCATAGTTCACTGCAGCCTCCAACTCCTGGGCTCAAGCGATCCTCCTGCCTCGGCCTCCCAAGTAGCTGGGACTACAGGCACATGCCATCACACCCGGCTAATTTTTTAAAAAAAAATTTTTTTAGAGATGGGGTCTTGCTATGTTGCCCAGTCTGGTCTCAAACTCCTGGCCTCAAGTGATCCTCCTGCCTCGGCCTCCCACAGTGCTGGGATTACAGGTGTGAGCCACCGCACCTGGCTTTTATTTTATTTTTTAATAAACATTTTATTTTGGGCTAATTTTAAATTTACAGGAAAGTAAATACACAGAATTCCCTTACACGCCTCACCGATTCCCCCAAACACGAACGTCTTCCGTTATTACCACGGTATATTTGTCACAGCTGAGACACCAACATTGCCACGTCCCTATTCGGGAAGCTCCAGCCGGGACCCAGGTGTCCCCTCGAGCCCTTTCCTGCCCCAGGGCCCTGTCCAGGGTCCCGCGTGGCATTTTGCCATCACGTCTCCTCACGCTCCTTCAGGTTGTGACCGTGTCGGTCTTTCCTCGTTCCATGAACTTAACGGTCTGGACTGGACACGTCTTTTGTAGAATGTCCCTCAGGGTGGGGTTATCTGATGCGTCCTGCATGGCTAGATGGGAGTGATGGCTTTCAGGGGGCCCCTGGGAGGTTTTGGGGAACTCATGTGGAGAGGCGAGGCGGCAGCTGAGATGCGGGCGGCCAGGCGACAGGACTCGCCCGCTCTGTGGGTCCCAAGGGCAGCCTAGCCTTTGAGGAAGGACAGATTCTGGGTGTGTAGGCTCTGCCGCAAAGCACCTCAGGGCTGAAGAATGTCCCAGGGTTGGCAATGTCCGGGTGCTGGGGAACCACACAGGGGGCACTTTGGTGTAGATGGGAAGGAAGGTCAGAAGGGGGCCATAGAAACTTCTAGAAGCTTGGAATGTGGGATGCAGCTCAGAGGACTCCACAGAGGGTGTTTTTACCCCCAAGACGGGAGGATGCCCAAGCTCTAGAAGGAAGCTCTGCAGCAGGGGGAAAGAGCGGTGCCCAGCACAAATTCTAGCCCCCGCCTCAGTTTCCTCATCTGCAAAATGGGGATTCCGGTTCTGACACTGAGCAGTATTTTGGGGGAGGCTCAAAAGTTTAAGCAGGTCTGGCACGGTGGCTCAACCTGTAATCCCAGCACTTTGGGAGGCCAAGGTGGGAGGGTTGCTTGAGGCCAGGAGTTTCAGTACAGCCTGAACAGCACAGCAAGACCCTATCTCTAAAAAAAAAAAAAAAGTTTTTAAAAATTAACAAGGTGTGGTGGCGCACGCCTGTAGTCCCAGCTATTTGGGAGGCTGAGGCAGGAGGATCGCTTGAGCCCAGGAGTTTGAGGTTGCTGTGAGCTATGACAATGCCACTGCACTCCAGCCTGGGCGACAGAGTCAGACTCTGTCTCAAAAAGAAAAATTCTCCTTTGAGCAGGCTGTAAAATCTTACTGGTTACCATGTTCATTAATGAGTTCAGGAAACTCGTAAAGCACCTGTTTGTTTTATATTTGCATGAGTTATGATTTTATGTTTTGGGGACAAATATCCTTTAACATCATAAAACCAAAAGGCTTTACTTCAGCATTTAAAGCTCTGCCCCCTATTCCAGCCCCAGCATCGCCCACCTGGACCAACCCAGTCCTCTCCTCACTGGTCCCAACTCCCGCCCTCACCCCCCATGGTCTGTCCTCCCAGAAGCAGCCACCAGAGGGCACCTGTGAGCACCTAAGTCACGCCCATCCCTCCTCTGCCCACAGCCCTCCATGGCTCCCACCTTCCTCGGGGTCAAAGCCCAAATCCTTCCCGGGACCCACCAGGCCCTGCACTACCTGCCCATCCCCTCCCCGCCCTCCCCTCCTCCTTCTCTCCCCCTCGTCACTCTGCTTCAGCCACACAGGCCTCCTCAAGGTGCCTCCAACACACCAGGCGTGTCCTGCCCCAGGGCCTTTGCACGGGCTGTGTCCTTGGAATGCCCTTCCTCCCAGTATCAGCTGGGCCAACTATTCGCGTTCTTCAAGTCTTTGCTCAAAAGTCACCTCCTCTAAGATCACTCAGCAATCCTCCTACTTATAATTAGAAAACGCCTCTATTTGTGATGCAATTTACGTATTTATTACATTTCTTGTCTGTCTCCTCCCACCACAGTATAAGCCCCGCAAGAGCAGGAAGCTTGGTCTGTCTCGTTGCCGGCTGAATTGCCAAGGCCTGGTAACAACACCCCTGGCACACAGTAAGTGCTCAATAAATGCCAGTTCACTCCCAGGACGGGCCCTCCCCCCAGCCGTGTATTCCACTAACCTCAACCCATTCCAAAGGGTGTCAAGCTCCGCCCTGAGCAAACACCGCCGCCTGGGAGCCCGGCCAGGCCTGGAAAGGAGGAACAGGCACCCAAGCTCCCGCCGCGGACTTTCCCCGGCACTCGGGGCCACACAGAAGCGCGAGCCAGGCAGGCCTGTACTTTTTCAAGATCTTGTTTGGGGGGGGGCCAGACCTCCCCCGAGTTCTGCATTGGGACTCTTGTCTGCCCGACATTTCTAGTTTACTGTGCAACCCCAGGCAAGTGGCGGCCCTTCTCTGAGCCAGCGTTAGTCATCTGTCAAACAGGGAGGCGGAGGGACAGTGGGACTGGACTTGTGCCCTGAGTTTCGATGTGGGGTGGGACAGGTCACTCTCACCCTCGCATGACCAAGAGTCGTGATTATTTCCTGCTCTCGGCAGCCCTGGGACGTGGTGACTCTCACTATCCCCATTTTATGGAGTGGAAAACGGAGGCCCAGACAGAAACGCAGGCAGGGGGTTGGGATCTGACAGTGGAGATGTGTGTCCCATCCCGACAGCTCCCCGGGAGCTCCGCGGGGCCACACAACCCCCCTGCCATGAGCCCAAATGCCGTCCAGCTCTGTGCCCCACCATGCGAACACCTGTCACCTGCGCCTCCCCGGCCCCAGTCCCCGGGGGGCGGTGGGGGGGACCTCTTGGTCCTGGACAAAGACCTGAAGTGCAATCAGACACTGGGCTCGCGGGGAAGCTCCCTTTGTCCTCCCCTTTGGGAGCAAATGACCCAGAAAAAAACTCCTGCCACGGGCCCCTCCCCTCTGCAGATCTGGGGTCTCCTCGACCCTTCACATCTGCCCCAGAGAAGGAGTAAAGCTCCCATCCCCGCCCCGTCACCCCCGAAAGCTCCCGGAGGTCCCAGCAGTGAGATCGGGAGGCGGAGGGGTGGGCGCTGCAGTTGTTTGAAAACTTGGAGGCTCTTTATAACTTCCAGGGTGCTTGGGGACGGGAGAGGTCCCAGCCTGCCCTACCTGTCACCTCCCGGCCACTGTCTGAGGCTGCAGGAGGTAAACCCAGCCCCCCTCCCCACCCCCGACTCACATCCCTTCCCCCTCCTCAGTTTGGGGGATCAGAGCCCAACCTGTGCCCCTCGGCACCCCGCCACCCCCCGCAGCACCTGGGCCAACAATGACCCTTTTAAAAGTCTCAGGCAACGTCGTCCTGGGCAGGCCGCCAGGGGCAGTAACTGCCGGGCAGATAATCCCTTGGAAACTATGTCAGATGCCCACGCAGGAGTGTCAGTTTCCTGCTTCCTGGGGAGCCAGGGGGAGGCAATTGAGGGGTCCCAGGACCCTGAGGTGGGGGAACCCAGTTCGGACGATGCCTGCAGGGCGGAGGGCAGAGCAGGCCAGGGGACTCACCTGTCCAGGAGGCTGGGTGGCCTCTGGGCCTGCGGTAGGAGCCAGGGCCAGCGTGCCCGCCTGGCACTGGGGGTGGGGACGGCACCCGAGGCTGGTGGCTCTGGCCTCCCCACCTGGGTGCCCAACTTTTCCTCGGTCGCAGTGGCAGGAGGCGGACAGGTCCTGTGCCGGATGGGACCCACCAGCGCAACAACGTGCACAGGCTGGGTGTGAGGGAGGCCGGCCAGCAGGCTGGTTGGGTGTGTGGCTCTGTCGGAAGGTGCTCTCACGTGGGAGCAGCTGGCTTTAACCCCTGCTCGCCCAGAGGCCAGGGACACCGAGTCCTTCACCTGCTTGGGAACTGGCACATAGTAGGTGCTCAGGGAAACACCTGTTGAATACAGTCAGGAACGACTGGCCCACGCCTCCCGGGTCCCCCCTCCCCGCGGTGTCCTTCTTGGCCCTGGAATGGCTCGGCCTTTGTACTTGTGTGCTGTCCTGCCAGATTGTGGCAGGGTGGGCTCCTTTCCCCCCGCAGATCCGGGTGCAAATCCTGCTTCTCTGCCACCCGCCACACTGGTGACGCGTGGCTGGTCCCAATGAATGAGACACTCGGGAAATAGAAAATGCATGCGGGATTTCCAAGCTTTGACGTGCAAAAAAGAATGTAAAAACAGCTCATGGATTTTAATCCCGATTCCATGTTGAAATGATCCTATTTTGGATGTATTGGGTTTAAATGACATCCAGGGTTAAAATTAATGTCACCTGTTTCTTTTGACGCTTTTAGAATGTGGCTACTATACAAACTGGGCAGAGTTTGAAAAATGTGGCTACTAGAACATTTTAAACGGCATTTAAAATTTAAATCGGGGCCGGGCGCGGTGGCTCACGCCTGTAATCCTAGCACTCTGGGAGGCCGAGGCGGGCGGATCGGTCTGAGCTCAGGAGTTCGAGACCAGCCTGAGCAAGAGCGAGACCCCATCTCTACTAAAAATAGAAAGAAAATTAATTGGACAGCTAAAAATATACAGAGAAAAAAATTAGCCGGGCATGGTGGCACATGCCTGTAGTCCCAGCTACTCAGGAGGCTGAGACAGTAGGATTGCTCGAGCCCAGGAGTTTGAGGTTGCTGTGAGCTAGGCTGACGCCACGGCACTCGCCCCAGGCAAGAGAGTGAGACTCTGTCTCAAAAATAAAATAAAATAAAATAAAATAAAATTTAAATCGGCTTGAGTTATAGCTCTGTAAGTACCGGAATAGGCGCTTAATACATATTAGCTATTTATGGTGTTATTAAATAATAATACATGCTTTTAAGCATTTAGCTGCCAGAACTACATTAGCTCGTTTGCTGTCCCTTCTAGAATGTCACCTCATTGAGGTCATGGATTTTTGCTTTGCTCATGGCCTAGAACACTGCCCGGTACACAGTAGGTACTCAATAAATACTTTTGGAATGAATGAATGAGTGAAATAGGGTGAGGGGAGGTGGACAAGACCCACTAAGTACCTTGTGCTGACGGCAATAGCCACTGTGGCCACCAGAGGGCGCCAGAAACCAGGTAACGGGCCGGGCCCAGTGGCCTCAGTTTACCACCCTGCAAATTGGGCACGATACACCAGGGAAGGCACAAAAAACCACTGTCTCACCAGGATCCCGGCCCCACCTGCCCCCCACTCCGGCACCAGTTTTTTTTTTAAGTTTTTTAAAAATTAAAGTTATACATGCGTGCATTTTAAAGAGTTCGATCGTCCCCCAGATTTGTTAAGAAAATGAGCCCCGTGACTTTGCGTCCACACATTTCCCCCTCCCCAGAGGCCGCCTCCCCGACTTTAGCTGCTCTCAACTGATTCATTTGACTTTTACTTCCGCGTCTCTAAATCATGACTGTTGTTCCAGTTTCTGTATTTTTTTTTAAATTTATTTCCTTTTCATGACGCTCCTCAATGATCCAACCGCCGCCCCTTCCCCCGACCCCCGTCTAAGCAATTGGTTCTCAAACCTTATCTCGCATCCGAATGTGGCCCCTGGAGGAGAAGGGGTTCATTAAAACCCAGATGGTGGTGCCCACCCCCCGCAGCCCAGTTTCTGATGCGGGAAGTCTGGGGCGGGGCCTGAGAACCCGCATTTCTAACAAGCAAGTTCCCAAGTGCTGCCGGTGGTGCTATTCCAGGGACCGCACTTTGAGAACCTAAATTTTCTCTCCAGACAGATCCTGCCTGAATCAGTTCTGTTCATGACATGTGTCCAAAGAACTCCGCCTGGAGCCTTTAAGAAAAAATTGTGGGAAAATATACACAACATAATGCATTTAATAAATAAATAAGAAATTTACCATAAAACTTTTTTTTTTTTGAGATAGGGCCTTGCTATGTTGCCCAGGTTGGTCTTGAACTCCTAGCCTCAAGCAATCCTTCCACCTCAGCCTCCCAAAGTGCTAGAATTACGGGCATGAGCCATCATGCCCACGCAACAACATTTATTAATACCCAAATCATGATCCCAGAGTAAATGACCACCTAACCATATCATTAATAAATGCACCATTATTCTTTAACAATACCATTGACACAATTATTCTTAGTACAACCATAGGGCTGACTCACATCACGGTTCTTTTTGTGACTCTGAGCAAGTGGCCTACCCTCTCTGAGCTCCCGTCTTCTCATGTGTGAGATGCAGGTGATAGCATTTGGCTGGTTAATATTTTCAAACATTTATTGTCTACTGGGTGTTACATACTGGGAGTATATCAGTAGCAAAACACAAAAAACAAGTTTCTAACTGTTAGAGAAATGTCACGTGCAAAGGCTTTAGCTCTGAGCCTGGCATTTAATATTACCACTTATAACTTATT
>RJWJ010027872.1:0-21854 GCA_004363605.1 Indri indri
GGCCTTGAAGACACATATTTTTAAAGTAATGTTAATATTTAATGGAATTAGATATTTTAAATGGATTAATAAACATTAAAAATTTCTTAGTTTTAATTTTTAATACAGTAAATGTTGACAGATATAACTCATATAAACAAAAGCTCCTTGTCCTCTTTGACTTTTTTCAAATTTTTTATTTTTAATTATTATGAGTACATAATAGTTGTATATCTTTACAGAGTACATGTGATGTTTTGTTATAGGCATATAATGTGAATTAATCAAGTTAGGGTAATTGGGATATCCGTCACTTTGGCATTTATCATTTCTTTGTGCTAGGAACATTCCAGTTACACTCTTTTAGTTATTTTAAAATATACCATAAGTTATTGTTGATTATAGTAACTTTGTTGTGCCTCTGATAACCATAATTTTACTCTCTGTCTCCATAAGGTCAACTGTTTTTAATATTTAGCACCCATATATGAGTGAGAACATGGGAGATTTGTCTTTCTGTGCTTGGCTTATTTCACTTAACATGATGTTCTCCACTTCCGTCCATGTTGTGGCAAATGGCAGGATTTTATTATTTCTTGTGGCTATATAATATTCCATTTTGTATATGTACCACAATTTCCTTATCCATTCATCCATTGATAGACACTTAGGTTGATTCCAAATCTTGACTGTTGTGAATAGAAGTGCCGCTATAAACATGGGAGTGCACATGTCTTTTCGATATACTGAATTCCCCTCTTTTGGTTATTTATATACCCAGCAGTAGGATTGCTGGGTCATGTATTTGTTCTATCTATCTATCTATTTATTTATTTTTATTATTTATTTATCTATTTATTTATTTATTTATTTATTTATGTATATATGTATGTATGTATGTATGGAACTTCCATACTGCTCTCCACAGTGATTGAACTAATTTCATTCCCCACCAACAGTGACTTTTAAAAGATCTGGAAACCAAAATGTTTGAGAGCAATTGTTGTAGAACTGTGAAATTAAGAGAGAGAATCTGAGAGGTATGCCATGAGGTCAGAGGCAGTAGAGACAAAAGAGAAAACCAAAGTTCTGAGATTGGCAAAGCACCAGGGTGTTGGTTAGCCTCTAGATCTGGTTTGTTATTTGAATGACATTACAGATTTCAGTGACTCCTGACCATTCACCACGGAGATACTTTACTATGTTTTACCAGTGCTAATAAATGAAAAAAAAAGTAATGGTTATGTATTTAAAGCAATCAACAGGTGCCAGAAACATTGAATCATGCTATTTCCCTGCCTGAATCCCTTCCATTCGTTCCCCGGTTACTGTTTCAGATCGGAGCTCCTTGCCATGGCACAAGGACAACCTCATGAATCCGTCTCTTATTATCTGTTCAGTCTCATCTTCTTCCACTGCCCTGTCACATACTGTTTTTCACCTGTTTATTTCTGTTACTCAAATATTTTTCACTTTATCCCACACCTTTCATATGGAAAGGCATTTCTTTCTTCTTGGAATTTTTTTCACTGTCACCTTTTTTGAACGAAACATCTGTTCTTCATCCAGACTTACCTAAAGCATCTCTTCTTTATGAAGATGGCTTATGTGGAGTTTGACTCTCGTTTCTTTGTTATTTTTGCACATCATATATCCTCCCAAATAGCATCTACCTCAGTAAATCTCATTTATCTTTATCCCTAGGCTATAAAATCTTGCACACGGGGGCAGAGGTAGTTATTTTTATGTTTGTATCTCTAACACCTAGCATTTTTCTTGGCACATATAAGGAATAAACATAAATGTATAAACAAATTGAGAGATAAAAGGAAAAACGTGGTCATATTAAGCTTTGGGATTCATTATTACCCAGAAGAGTCTACAAAGGGAAGAGGTAGGAGGAGTAGAAATAGGAATTATAAATCAAATTTTATCACGTTTTCCCACTTACTCAACATTTAGCGGAATCAGTAACAATGAAATACTTGATTTCATAGAGAGTTCCTACTGTCAAGTTAAGATTACAAAGCAAATTGAAGAAAGGAGGGAAAATTGCCATACTATTAACAAAACTGTTCCTTCTGAATTACAAGGTCAGATAAATCTATAAAAAGCAATAAGTAGGTCATGAAAGTCTCCTCTCTAGAACATAAATATATTTGGAATCTTTTTTTTTTTTCTGGAGAATTTTAACTGTAAGTATTCATATCCCCTTCTTGACCTGATCTTTTTCTCCTGTTGCAGGCCTCTGTGCCACTTCTATTTTATTCTAATTTGAATCTTTACTCTTCTTTTTCATCTCTCCAGCACCTTTCTGTTTAACACTCTTGGAAATCTCAAGAACCCACTGTTTCAGAGGTGATTGATATGGAATGAATCACTATCATCTCTTACATAGAACATTGCAATAACTTTCTAAATAGTCTCCCTTCCTTTTTCTCCCTTCCTTTCCAGAGAGATTTGTATTATTATTCAAAATATTCGCATGCTTTTCTTAGGGCTTCACTCCTCCCTGTGGGAAAATTGTACATCTCTGGTCTTTTGATGTCAACCTTGACTGCATGATTTGCTCTGGTCAATGAAATGTGATTAGAAGTAAGCCAGGGCACTTTTGAGCAGAAGGCTTACGAGCCTGCACCTGGTCTACTCCACCCATTTTTGTTTTTAAATTTGCCATGAGACTGGCATGGTTCCAGACAGCAACTGTCTGGCAGCCTGGGTCCCAGAGAGAAGGCAATATGGAGCATAGCCAGAGCTAAGCCACCGTGGTTATGTAATGTGAATAAGAAAAAATTCTTTGCATTTTATTTCTCTGAAATTTTAGTGTTGTGTGTTACTGCAGTATAATTTAGTCTGCACTGATACGTTGTCTTCCCACCCTGCAGTCTTTTTGTAACACAGTAGCAAGAGTAAGCCTTTTAAAATTATAAATCAGATCCTGCAATTTATCTTATTTGGACTCTGAAATGCTCCCCTATTCCACAAGAGTAAAAGACAAAGTCTTGCAATGGGTGACAAGACTCTGCCTGATGCGCCACTTCGCTCCTATTTTAGCCCTCTGAACTCAAATCACTGAGTATCAAGCACTGGGTCTTTCTTGTTCTTACTTGAATATGCACCTACCTTAGGTACTTTGCATCCACTGTCTCCCCTTTCCTCTGGCTAACTCCCTCACCTGCTTCAAGTCTTTACTCAAATGTTACTTTCTTGATGACTTTCTTGCTTTGTTACTTTCTTGCTATTTAAAATTGCAGCCTATTAACAAACCCCTCCCCCACTGCCTGCACATTTTATATCCCCCTTTGGCTTAATTTATGTATTTTCTTCATTGTTTCTCTCAACTTTGAACAAATTATGCAATATATGTAACTATTCACATTCAGTATTTATTACTACTCAATAGAGAGCTTTGTGAAGTCAGGGCTCATTCCTGTCTTTTTTTGTATTTACATCAGCTGACTTGTGAAGTCCCAGGCTATGCATCTTTAGGAAAATAAGTATGGTGCACAGGAGACTGGACGTAAGGCCAGAATACGTAGCACATATGTGGTATTCGGTGGTCTGAAGGTTGCTGCCTCCACAAGAGCCCTAGAAAAATACAGGGAAGTGAAATTTGCATTTGGCTTTTCATCTGCTTTTCTGGATTATTTTTATTTTTACTTGAATAAAGAAGGGAAGAATTAGAATTATTCAACTGACCAAATATAGACGTCCTATTTGATTTCTCTTATTTTACACATGATAAAATAAAGGAGGCAAAAATATTGAGTAATTTTTCTGTTGTCCTTCTTCCTGTCACACTAACTGAAAAGTCAACAAAATGAGTCTCAGGGAATGAGTAGAAGAACAAAGTGGGGAAACAGTGAAAAACCCAATCATGGCCCCTCCTGCACTAAAGATTCTCCAGCCTAAGGCACAGAGAGCAACAAAGCTTAGAAGTAGATAAAAAACTAAAGCCTTTATATTAGATCACTCTGGATGTTTTAGGACCAGAAAAAATAATTTGGTGGAGTTAAAGGGTGGTGATGAGAAAGGATCAAGTTGTACTTGTACCCTATTGGTTCCAACTCAATCTATAATATGGTTATGTTATTCTTTTTTTAAATTATTTTTATATGTTCCCAATTCTGTTTAAGGCTGACTTCCTAACTGGTCTTTGCAAGTTCATAGATGAATGAACCTTGCTTTTACAGGCCCTCATTTAATTCCAATATATTCCTTTTTAATGAATATTTTGTATAATCATAGGGATATATTTTCTTAATTTTGTTTGATGTTTGATAATCCTACATGAGACATTAGAAAATATCTTATTAATTTTTTTTTATCAAAGTTGTATTTTATTTATTTGTTACCTTTGGGGAGTAATTTCTCATGCAGGTTATTTAAAATCCTAGGGAAGGTCAAATGTAAAGCTTTTCCTTTGTTAAAAACAAACTTTAGACAAATTACATTTGACAGTCTAATTAGCAAAGAATTCACGAATCAGGTAGCCCCCAGAAGCAGAACAGGTTCAGAGCGACTCTGAGGCTGCCACATAGTTGCGTAACGTTTATGGACAGAAAAAGGGAAATGAGGTACAGAAACAGCTGGATTGGTTATCACTGAGTATTTGCCTTATTTGAACTTGGTCGGAACTGTTGGCTGCCTGCGATTGGCTGAAACTCTATCACTGGTACAAGAGTAGGTTATAGTACGTTTATATATCCTATTAGGTTACAGGTCACTATATACAGAGAAACCTTAGGCCAAACTTAAAATATGTAAGGAGGCAGCTTATTTTAACAGTTCAAATTTATGTATTCTGCAATATCAGTTGCCACATAGTGCCCTATGCCCTTAAGAGATCATTTTTGATGATAAAGAAAATGCCTCTGAAAAAACAAACTTATGTTTAGAAAGATGAGTGTGAATTATAAAAGCAATTATGAAAGCTTCTAACTGAATGTAGACAAAAAGTGTTTGTTAGCTAGTTTCACCCAGGATTTTTCTGCATCAGCACTTCCAGGAGCCAGGGAAACCAGTCACAGGTGATACAAAAATTCAGAAAGCTAATATTGTATTCAAGAGTAGCTGAGAACTTAGCTCTCCAAGCCATTCTTTAACAAAGAATCAGGGACACTTCATGTTTAAACAGTTTTTATTTGTTAAATAAAATAAGGATGTTCTTAATATAGTTAGTGATAACCTTTTATATTTTTCAAGTATTTTATAATGCAAAGAACAATTTTACATCCATTGCTGTGATTTGTTTTATAACAAGCAGAACGAGAATGGTTGTTTTGAAATTTGCTAAGGACTAATACGAACTCAGGTCTTCTGCTTCTTGTCACACTTTACTGTTTTCTCACTATTGAAAAGCTAAGTGGTGATCCCCAGAGTCCTACATCTGGGAAAAGACCACAAAATTTGGTTTTCTCAACCATGAAATTTGAATGTATCTAAAAAGATTAAAGTACACTTCATTTTGCTTTAGAAATTCTGCCATCTAATAGCAGGTTAAGGGATAAAATCAATTTGAATATTTCAATTACCTTAGGCCCTTGACTGACACAACATGTTGAACTGTTATTTGATTTCTAAAATACCTTCAACACAAAGTCATCTGTTTGGATCTTTCCTTCTATACAGTTATAATTTAGATGAAGTTTGTCATTGACTTACTCAGTCTTTCCTTACGCATTTTTTATTCTAGTTAGCTTAATACTTTTTGAATATTGCTGTTTAATTCATTTACTTTTTCTACATAAAAACTCTTATGTGGGATTTTATAAAAATAATATGTAAAAGTCTAAGTAGATTTAGTGCTTTAGCATTCTCCATGATACTTGCAATTACTTTTAAGACAAAGAAATGTCAGGTATCAGCAAATAATTTAAGAGCGATTTGAGGTAATTATAGAATTTTTCTAAAATCCCTGAATTCATGCTACAAAGTGAATGCTTTTGATACATGCATACAATGTGTAATGATCAAATCAGAGTAATTAGTATATCTGTTACCTCAAACATTTATCATTTCTCTGTTTGGGGAACAGTCCAGAGCTTTTCTAGCTATTCTGTAATACACAATAAATTATCATTATTTTACAGTTGCTACAAGGTCAGCATTACCCTGGCACCAAAACCAGGCAAGTACACAACTAAAAAAGAAAATTACAAGCAATACTCCTGAAGGTAGTTGCAAAAATCCTCAACAAAAAAACTGAATTCAACAGCACATTAAAAAGATCATTCATCACAAACAAATGGGATTCAAGACACACTTAAACAAACCTATTTAATAGCATTTTTCTTATCTGTAATTTTTATTGAATTAGGCAACAAAAAGACTTTTAAAATCGTTTTATTTTTCGTCTAGCTCAAAGATTCATAGGATTTTTTAAGCAAGTGTAAGAAATAAGATAAATAAAAAGATTTCTAAAGGGACGCAAGTTAATAAGCCATAAGAACCTTCACTAATCCAGTATAGAAAATTAGTTCTTAAGAATTATATTTGTAATCCACTTTTTAAACTTCTCCAGTTTGTTCAATAACAATATAAATTTGTATTGGTCCCCGAGTAAGTCACCTCTCTGTACTGTGGTTTCAGTGTTTAGCTTATAATTAAGCACTTGAAATGCTTAAGAATATAATTATTGGGACATCAACACATTGCATAATAATTTTTTCTCTTTCCCTCAGATAAATATTATGCATGTGTCAGCATGAGCCTCAGAGTTGCAGGATGCATTATGCATAGTGAATTGGTCAGCATTATCTTAACTCCATTCTGCTTAGGAGACAAAGTTGAGACTATGCAAATTAAACCACTTTATCATTCTTTGATTTCTTTACTTGGTTCTATATGCTTAAGGATGTAGTCACTTTTGCAAAAGTAAAATTAAAGACAAATTTTGCTATATGGACACTATAGGCATACATAAATATATAAAGGTAAATTCCATCTGTCTAGGAAAACGTGATATTTAAAGTGAAACTAATGTAAGCAATATGGCAGAGAGTATAGCATTCTAATATCAGAGGCATCCTTAGAAGTGATTTAATTCAGGCCCCTTATTTTACAGATAATATTGTTGACCAGGAAGCTGACTAATTTTCCCCAAAGTTGCAAAGCATTGGAAGTAGATTAGAACTCAAGCCCTTGATGGTCCAAATCTATATGTAAATTATCAATCCCTCTTTGAGAAAAAAATGCTTTTATCACCTTCCATAATATCTTTTAATCACAGAAAATATTTGTTATATAATCACATTTATACATCTTTCCAAAAATTATTCTAATACTCATCATCCTCTAGCCACAAAGAAAATAACTTTGCCAGAGTTGTTTTTATTTGTATCATTTTCCACATCTAATTAGGGGCAATCATGAACTTACTGTTCATATAAGAATCTTCTACAACTTAAATTACATTAGGGGGTAACAAAAGGTGGGAATTAATTACAGAAAAAAAAAACCCAGAAAATAACCAAGTTTGTAGGGAATTCCTTTCCTTCCAAGTTGTGTGTACCTTGTATTTTTTCTTTTTATTTTAGGTATATGCTATACAAAGTTTGTCTAGCATGAACTAGACAAAACATAGACACGAATATTAACTAATCAGGAAATAATTTGGTAGCAAATGACAGAAAAACAAACTAAAATTAATTAACCTAAAACTATAAATCTCTTCACTCATATAACTTGAAAGTCTAGAGATTTTCAGGCATGGCTGGCTTCAGAAAATAAAATGATGTCAAAAGAACTCTCTTGCTTTTGCTATTACGTTCTCTGTATTGCCATGCCTTGGTTAAATTCTCAGCTCCCTCCATCTAGTGGAAAGATGGCTGCCTAAACTTTTCAGCTTCTATGTCATCCCAAGAGCAACTCCAGTGGGGTAGGTATGGGGATATTTTCTTTCACTTGTTCCAAGAAAAATCCTAGAATATAATCCTCAGGACTTCAATCAGGAAGAAAAAATCAAACAACTCCATTAAAAAGTAGGCAAAGGACATGAACAGAAACTTTTCAGAAGAAGACAGACTAATAATGGCCAACACACATATGAAAAAATGCTCAACATCTCTAATCATCAGGGAAATGAAAATCAAAACCACAATGAGATATCACTTATCTCCAGTGAGAATGGCCTTTATCCAAACGTCCCAAAACAATAAATGTTGGCGTGATTGTGGAGAGACACAAAACGCTCATACACTGCTGGTGGGACTGCACACTAGTACAACCTCTATGGAAAGTAATATGGAGATATTTTAAGGAGTTAAAAGTAGAACTACCATTTGATCCAGCAATCCCATTACTGGGCATCTACCCAAAAGAAAAAAAGACATTGTATAAAAAAGACATCTGCACTAGAATGTTTACAGCAGCACAATTCACAATTGCAAAGATGTGGAAATAACCCAAGTGCCCATCAATACATGAGTGGATTAATCAAATGTGGTATATGTATACCATGGAGTACTACTCAGCCACAAAAAACAATGGTGATCTAGCTCCTCTTGTATTACCCTGGCTAGAGCTGGAGCCCATTCTACTAAGTGAAGTATCACAAGAATGGAAAAACAAGCACCACATGTACTTACCATTAAATTGGTATTAATTGATTAACACTTATCTGCACATATAGTAGTAACACTCATCAGCTGTTGGGCAGGTAGGGAGTAGGAGAGGATGAGTATATTCACACCTAATGGGTGCAGTGTGCATCATCTGAGGGATGGACACTCTTCAAGCTCTGACATGGGCCGGGCAAAGGCAATATATTGACCTAAACATTTGTACCCCAGTAATATGCTAAAATAAAAATATATATACATTAATTAATTTTTTAAAAAGTGAACCAAATTAAGAGAAAAATTAAGAAACTCTCCATGTGTGTAATTAGAATTTCCATGCTATAAAAAAGGAATATTCCACAATGATACAGCCACAGTTTATTACTTATTCCTGGCCAAGTTGAATAGAGTCTATTAATTCTTAGCTCGCAGATTTGATGCTTGAGACAAGAAAAATGTTTTGGAAAATCTCTATTCATTCTATGTAGTATGATATAGCCAAGGGGAAGATGTTTATACTGTCAGAGGTATTTTTCAAAGCCTCACCTCGATTCACATACTACCAGCCATTATTTCTGGCTGGGTTTAATCCATTAATAATATAAGCTTGGGGCATTTACCTTACCTTGGGGCATTGAACATCTGCAGATATGAGGTGGGGATGCAAATGAATCCCTCTGAGATCTTAAAGGGCAAACCAACCTCACTGGACATGTAGGTTAATAGAAACAATGGATTTGAGAAACAGGAAATCCCTAATGCCCACCAGAATTCACATTATTGAGACCATTTTTGACTTGTATTAAATTACTCTATCTTTTTCTATCCCATGCTTAGTGACTTATGAAAAGACTTTACTTTTAAGTAAATGCCTTTAATGCCTAAGAATCACTTCCGTAAAATTGTTTTATATTGAATTTCTTGTAGTCAATTCTGAACTGTCCTGCTATCACCGCTCTTGTCTTTATGCTTTCTACCTCTTAAAGAGGCATTTTGTTTTGTGCTGGATCACAGATACTCAGTAAGTTGACATGCATTGAATTCTGAGTGTTCAGGCTATTGCTGCATAGGGAATTGTAATAAAACTAGGAGACTTGGTTTTTAAAAATCTCATTATATGGTGGAGATGATGGGGCGAAAACAAGTAGGAGACATAAACCATTTTAAGGATAATGGACAGAGAATTATACGAGATTCAGGAGGCTAGATTCTCAGCTGTCCCATTAACTGGAGATGTAACATTAAACGAGTCAATAAACTTTTTTTCCCTAGTTTCCTCATCTGAAAGATAAAAGAAAAAATAATTACTTCTGTGGTTCCTCTTGTCTCCTCAAATACTGCACTAAGGTTGTAATTATTATTTGTTCATGTTTTCTGACTTGAACCATAATTGTAAATACATATGGTTTAAGTTTTTTAAAAGCATAATAATAAGAAACACTGAAATCTTAAATATTCTAACATTTTTCTAAATAATATTCTAAAAATATAAATAATACATGTTAATATAGAAACCTTTGACAACATAGTAACATATAAAGACACAGTTTACATTCCCCTATAAGGCATCTAAACCTAAAGAAGCATTGTTAAACTGGGTACACCTATATAATAAATATTGTGTTTAGAGTTTGTATCCTGCTTTTTATAATTTATCTGTAGTTTATTTAAAATATTTTAGCTAAAAATTTCTTTTCATATGTGAATAGAGACCTTGAGAAAGTTCTGTGAATATTAATATTTAATAACTACATCCTACGAAGTAATACCAAAGCTGTAAAAGAAACCACAGTAAGCAGACACCTCAAATAGGCACAATAGTTACATCAGGGAAGAGCAATACAGAGGATTATTAGCCATTTACATTCATTTTTAAACAAAATAGAAAGAAAGTGATGGAAAGGAGAGGTAAAGTAATGTTCTCTAACACGGTGTTCTCAGAATTAAGCGAACTTCTTGATGCCCTGGGATCCTGGGCCTATTTTTTTTTTTTTTTTGCATACCTTTAAAGAAAGTATATAGTTATAACCTGGATTATGTTTTATACACTCACCAAAAGATATCCTTGAAAAAAGTCAGACTGAAATAATAGTAAACTCCAGAAGAATTTTAAGGTTGTTAATCAGCAAAGTTAGCAAACTTTCTTGATCAATTTTCAGATGTATTAGTTTCCAACCACATTTACTGTAAATATTCATCTTGCTTAGATCAAAGAATACTTCTAAGTAGCTATTATTATTAATCATGAGCAAACAGTGTGGAAATAAGAATATGCAAGTGACAACATAACCTTTGTTCATACGTTATGCGTCTCAGTTCCGTGCCATCGGTTTCAAACTTCATTGTCATGGAAAATAGGCTAAGGGGTAAGGTTGATTTTATTGCACGGTGGAAAAACATTTTAAAGGAGACCATTCCCACGTAGGATAAGGACAAGGTTCCATGGAGATGGTTGTCAGCAAATCTGGGTGGTCTCAGAATTGCATATCCTGGATGTGGGAAGGGAATGGAGGAGGATCTATTTTTCTGTACTTTACCCAGTAATTGTTATTATTTGAGAGAGGAGCCTACATGGAATAAGGGAATTAAATGCCCCTTGTTTGCAGTGAATAACGGGACCTATACAAAAGAAGAGGGAGGTTGAGAGAGTTCTGATAGAAATTATATAAAAAATTTCTAGAGTTAGACACGGGACACTCTTAGTGTTCCCAGATATTATTTTTGGCTGTATCTAGTTTACATGTCTTTGCCAATATTTATGATTATATATTCTCTCAATTTTTCCCTCTTTGATAGTACCTAACAAAGTTTTAACTTTTATATAGCTCCTTAAAATGATAGCTTTTTAATTAATTTCTTTTTTTCTTCAATTCTATTGACTAATTTCTTAATGCTTATTGTTATTCTTCTACTTCTTTTGAGGCTTTTTTTTTTTTTTAGATTTTTTAACATTCAGTTAAAAAGTTCATTAATGTCTTCTTAATAAATATATTCAAGACTATAAAAATGTATTCTGAATGCTTTGGATAGATTTTCATACTTAGTTCATTCAGTTCTAAATTCTTTGCATTTTATTTTTATATCTTCATTATCACCAAAGTCATTAAGGTTATTAAGTATGAAATGTCCGATTTCTTTATGGACTAAATTTGACAGTTGGTATCTCTGACATTTTACTCTGACACTTCTTGTTTTGTTTTCATTGTGAAGGTACATCCTCTGTCTTTCAAATGCACATTTTGGCTTGTGATTATCTTTCACGTTTTTTTGTAGAGCAATTTTTGTGAAACCATGGATAAGTCAAAAATTTGCGTTATTTTCGAATATGAGTTCTGTCGTGGAATCAATGCAGCGCAGACACTCAAAATATCAACAAAGTGTTTAGGAAGAATGTGTCTAATGAATGCACAGTATGTCGATGGTTTGAGAAATTCCATTCTGGTGATTTTAATCTAGAAAATGAGCCATGTGGGTGACCTGAGACTAAGGTGGATAATGATGAGCTGAAAACTGTAGTGGAAGTGAATCCATCTCAACCTATGCATGAATTAGCAGCAAGCTTTGACATTACTATTCCAATAATATTGGACCATTGGAAACAAATGGGCAAGGTAAAGAAGCTGGATAGATGGGTACTGTATGAATTAAATGAGTATCAGAAGATAATCGTCTCAAAACTTGCCTTTGCTGTCACAACATAAAGGCAAACCATTTCTACACTGTATTGTTATGTGTGATAAAAAATAGATTATTTTTGACAATTGCAAGCATTCAGCACAATGGTTGTATAAAGATGAAGTGTCCAAACACAGTCCATAACCGAATATTCATAAAAAGAGCTAATAGTGTCTGTCTGGTGGTCCAGTGCTGGTATTATCCACTACAGCTTCATGAAACATGGAATCACTCGAATATAGCAGATATCTGCTGCATCCAATTGGACAAAATGATGACAATGCTTGGGATTAAGCAGCCAAGATTGGTTAATAGAGACAGGCCAATCCTCTTGCAAGACAATGCTTGACATGTTGCACAAATAGTGCTGCTCAAACTACAGAAGCTGGACTTGGAAACTCTCTGTCATCCACTGTATTCACCACACCTTACACCAACTGATTACCACTTCTTCCTGGCTTTGGACCACTTCTTGCAAAGAAAAATGTTCAATTCTCAACATGCTGTGGAAAATGGCTTCGCTCTCCAGGCTTCTTTGCTGCCAGCATAAACAAGCTAGCATTAAGATGGCAAAGCTGTGTCAATAGTTTAGGTCCATACTTTGATTAATTGTACTGCTTCTTGTTTGAGATTTAATAAACTACACTTTTGATTCAAAATTGGACATTTTATATTTAATGACCTAATATTTAGGTGCATTTAGTTGATTTCTAAAGACAAAATTCTGGGGTGAAGGTGGCTTTTTTTTTCCATAATTTTATTGCATTATAGTCAGTGAATAAAACCAATAGAACATGAGCTACTTAGAATTTGTAGGGATTTATTCTGTAGTCTAATGCAGAATAAATATTGTTAGTATACCTTACATGTTATAAAAGAAAATGTTAGGAAAAAAGGCCATGATTTCATATGGTAAAGATCAAGCTTGCTAATCATGATATTAAGACATATCACATTTTTCTACCACTCTTTTGAATTTTAATTTATTAATTGGTTTGTTACCAAATATTTATTGAGCATCTACTTTGTTCTGGTGCTGTTCTAGTTTGATTTTCTCCTTCCTTGCTTCTTTACTTTCTTGCCTTTCTGCTTCCTTTCTTCACAGCAGGTTCACTGGTCTCACATAGTAAATCCATTTTAATATACCCACTCTCCAGGGCCTTCTGACCCCTTTATCAATACTCTGCCCAAATGGGGCATTGCCATCTAATTTGCTAAGGGACATCTTTGTGTCTGAGCTTGAAACAGCCATCCTGAAAGCCTACTAGGACTGGTTCCATAAAACTTTACCAAGACATTCTATCCTGAGTTACAAGAGTGAGCCCCCATGTCAGTGAACTCTTACCTATTTGGTATTTAATTTATGCCTTTGTTCTAACCTTCAAGATCTACCCCTATATGTGTTTCTCCAGATACCACTGAAATATATTATTAAGATACAATAGCTTTTTTTTGGGGGGGGGGGCAATAATCTATTTTTTTCCTTTGTATCAGGACTCTGCTATGTTGAGCTATGTTAACTGACTGAGCTATGCTGAGCCATGTCTCCAATTATTGATCTAGACCATGAGAGAAGGAAGGAGACCGTATTAAGGATGATAAGCATCATTTCATGATACATTCGCCTAAGGTGTGGTGTTTTGTGATCTCATCGCAATAGCAGACACAGTACTATAGGAAGGAGAGTTGGCTGCTTCTGCTAGCCTGGAGTTTTCAGGAAAATCTGAAGATTTAAGTTTCTCAGGCATATGCACCCAAATGTCACCATTCCAGATTTCATATTCCAACTCCTTTCCCATCAGGGCCCTGACTTTAGCACAGCAGAGTGGCTGGGCTATGTACTCTGTCTCTTTTGTAGCTTTACAACCCTTAGAATCAAATTATGCCCCTGTTTTCAGGAGAGCAGCCCTCTTATTGTAGGAGATGAGTGCTCTATAAATATTGACTCTATAGTTTTCTGGTTCTCAGCAGCATGCCTTGAGTTTGTCGTTGTTTATCTGATCTTGTTATTCTCTTCTTCAAGGCTTCTGAGGTAGCTTCCCCAAACCAGCCAACTCCACAATCCTTATAGGAACCTTTTGCTTTCATATTTTTTAAGCCAGTGCTTCCCCATCCACCCTTACTTCTCCAATCGACCACCAGTAAAAGTCTTAGTAATTTGAAGTCACAAAACACCTGGAGTTGTAATCATTACAATTCTGATAACAATTCTCTTGGTTTCAGTTCTCCTAAAAAACATACCTTGAGAAAAGGGCTTAGGTGCTGGAAATTTACCAAAGAGGTAATTCTAGAAAACTCAAGGAAGAGGTGAGGAAAGTCACACAGGGCAAGAGATGAAGCCAATTAAAAGATGTGTCCACAAGTAAGTTACCATGGTGTGCAGCTGATCTCAGTCTTTCTGGGAATCCTATGAAGAAGGTCACAATCATACCACCAAGGGAATGGGAAATTGGGGATACTTATCCACCAAATCCAGTACCTCATTGTTAGAAAGTTGCCCATGGGAACATGGAATCTTCAGACCTTTGGGGCTTTCCTGGATACAGTCTGAGCAAGCTCTAATAGTGCTGGACTTCAGTCCCCAACTCCCAGGCTGTGTGGCCTTTTGGGACTGGGCTGCACACCAGCAGATGAGCAGTGGGGCAAGTAGCAGAGCAAAGCTTCATCTGTATTTATAGCCACTCCCCATTGCTCTCCATCCTCCCCTGACCCTGTCTGTGGCAAAACTGTCTTCCATGAAACCTGTCCCTGGTGCCAGAAATGTTGGGGACCACTGCCAGTGCTGGAGAAAACCTTTGGAGGCAGAAGAAAGATCCAGGCACTTGGTGCGGTAAGGAGTCAACATGATGGGAACTGTCCACTTCCACGTTAGGAAAACTTAGAGGTGGACCCAAATGGTAGGAAGTGGGAGAATCAATAGCATCTGTAGCAATGCGTCACTGAGTTTTTGATGTACTTCTAGTATATAGCACACAGCTGGAATTTTTTGTTCACTTTTTAAATGAATCACAGCGACGCAGTTTTTTTTTCCTATTCTTTATCAAATTGATTTCTCTACACATCCTCCTGGAGTTGGGAGTTTTGCAATCTGCCTTTTTCTCTAGATGTTTTGAAGTTCCATATTTCTTATCTAGTATTTTTAGTGCCTGTACTCCTTTTTTCTTTTGTTCTATTGTTATTACATCTAATATTATAATTGTTCTACTTTTAGCAACGATCAGTATTTTATTGTAATTATCATACTAACTCCATCGACCCTCAACAACACCTCTTGAATAGTTCTATGATCTATCCTGTCTGTTCTCACCATCAATGCTTGCCTCTCTAATGGATTCTTGCAATACCTTCAAAAATGGAATCCTGAAATCTAGTATATTCCTTTTCCAACTAATTTACCACTTTGCAACCAGAATAATCTTATCAGCATAATTCTTATGATGACATTTTCCTGGTTTAAATCTCTTCAATGGCTGATACTGTAGTTTCTTTTATAAAATTCAAATTCTGTACCATATTTTATAGGACCCCTTCTGATCTAATCTTTTCATATTTTTATAATCTCTTCTCTTCCCTATTAAAACTTTTCTTTTCAAGTTCCTCAGGTGTTTCTGTGCCCTACCTTGCCTTTGGGACTTGACAGATGGTGCAACCACTGCCTGAAACAGCTTGTTGGGCCTTGCCTAGTTAACTTCCCTAGTCTCATCTAAGATGTTAGTTTCACTTTAAAGCTTCCTTTTACTCCCTTGACTCATTTGGGCGAACCTATTATGTTCTGCATGGAGTCGTCATCTTCTTCTTCATGCAACAATTTATTATAATTGCTTATTAAAACTCTTGGCTTTAACCATTTTTCTAGGACTAGAGAGAATATATCTGTTTTACTCATCATTGCTTTCCCAATGCCTATCATAATCCCAAGAATACAGTATATGTTCATGCAATACCTGTTATATGAATGAATAAATAAATGAACAAAGAAAAAAAAGAAGGTTGAGGAGACAAAGATTGTTTTGACTTTAGTAGTTCAAATTTGTGGCTAAGAGGATAACTTCAAAATAAGTATTTTTGTGGATGTCGTGGATTGTATGAATGCGAAGGTTAAAAAGTTTAGTAGGAAAGAGTTTCTGAGGCATAGTGTAATGCACTAGAAAAGTAGAGGAAAAATGAATGAACATGTGAAAACAATTGTATCTAAGGCTAAAAAGAGGAAAGAAAATAAATGAATGGTCATTAGTTTCTTTGATTTTTTTTCACGTAATAACAAAAAACAAAAATTGAGGCTGTATTGAGGTCATTCATTTTTATTAGGAATGGAATGATAAGATTAAACAAGAGGCTTGAGACAAAATAAGCTTTCTTGTTCATCTTAAAGCAACGTTAAATGGAAGTTTCTGGCATCTAATGGTTTTGAGCAAATACATGTCTTTAGAGCTTAGACAAGTAATTGGGCTGGCAGAGAGAAGAGAAAGTGGGGCCTGCAGATTAATCATACCTACTGGGTTAAGTGGCAAGAATTTAGCAGGTTTTTCCAATTCCTTGTTGCTTTGATAGTGGACACTTGTTTGTAGCCTCTAGTTTTCACTTTTGTTGAAAATAAAAATAGAAGTTGTTTTACTTTTTTCAAAAAAAAACCTCATAATATACATGGAAAAAATGAAGGGCAGATAAACTGTAAGAAAATAGTTTTAACATCTATAATGATATTATTTATGTATAATAATGTGACCTTTTACAGATGGTTGCAAATTCTATATCCTATATCCCCTCTCCTTGCAGCTGGACAGTCAGGTGAGTACTTTTGCCAGTAGAATACAGTAGACATGGTACTGTGCAGTTTCTGGCCCAAACCTTAAGAGGTAGGTATCTGGCATTTTTAATCTCCATGCTACCATAAAAAAGTCTGACTACTCTGAGACCACAGTGCTAGGAAGGCCTCATAGAAACATCCTGGTTGATAGTGTGATGCGAGCTCATCAACTGATCCAGCTACTCTTGCAAAAGTGTCAGATTTAAAAGGGGGGCCTTCTTAGGTTCCCCACATCAGCCCATTTACGGTTGAATACTGATGAGTGACACCACTCAATGCCATAAGGAATAAATTAATTGCTCTGTCTAAATTTCTGAACCATAAAATTGTGAGATATAAAATATTTAGTTTAATCTACCCTATAAATATATACTATTATGGACCCATAATAACTAAAAATTAGACAAAATTTTAAATGTTGAGGTACTGTGCATATAGCAACAGAAGGCCAGAATGGAATTTAGTACCTACAAGTAGGGTGCTGTCTACAACTTGTGACTTTATCTTTGGAACTGAGTGGCAGACAGAAGCTGGAAGAGCATCAAAGAAACAGTAAAGACTTAAAAAAAAGTGAGGAAATGCTGCTAGAGGCTGGAGAAAGGGTACCAGATTTATGTATTGGTAGAAGATTTGGTGAAACTGTCTCTAGCAGTAAAGTAGAAGATAAAAAAGGTCACTTAGTGATCTGGCTATGACAGGAATTTGACTTCCTGTTGCCTATGATAATATATAAGAAGAATGTAATGAACAAAAGAAGGAGCTATTCAGTTTTCAAGCAGAATTTAGAGAAAATACAGGGAGCCAGGCCTTGCTGCTTTTGAAAATAAAACTGTTTCTCATCCTCAGTCTCTCCCACCAAAAGAATCTCAGTGTTAAATGTCCTCAGGGCAAAGATGAAATGTAGAGCAGCCACCGATAAACATGGTGTGGGGTTAAAGATCACAAGACTATGACTGTGGGGACTTATGTTGAGATCTCAGAAAAATTTAAAGGCCTGCATGGTGAGGCTTCTAAAATTCTTACAGCTCCTCTTAGACACTCTCAGATAGGATGAGATGGCTCTAAGACAAGAGTCTTAGACAAGACTATCAGAATGTCTCAATGAGCCAGTGACTTCCATGAATCTTAAGGGCATTTTTCCCACAGTGTTTTGACTCTCACCTCAAGGTAGAGAAAGGCCTGTGTAAGAAAGATTCATTTAGTAGAGTGAATGGTAATTTGATACACAAGAAACCCTCACAATTTTTAAAAAAATATCAGCTTAGATGGAAAGGGATGGAGATGGTACAAAATGAAAAGGAGCCTTTGGACCCCCAAATTTCTACAAAGAGAAAACATACTCAGAAGCCTACACAATTATGAATATAGCATTTCCAGTGGAAAAGATAGATGGATCAGAGGGCAGAATCAAGAACTCAGAGGGGATGACCATGCCAGGAGGTAGAAAACAGCAGGGCAGAGTCCAGAGTTCTACATGGATTGTCAATTCAAAAAATCTCTAATAACTAACACAGCAGAAACTGGATTTGGGAAGCTAAATTAAAACCTATTTTGGTGACCTTTGAGAAGGAGATTTCAAAACAAAGACTAATCATAAGTTTTAGCTGCTTTGCTCTTTGAAATAAAATTCATTTACTTAGGATTAAAAAAAAATCAAAAAAAAAAAGAAAAAAAAAAAACCTCAGAGGGTAATGTCAAGAATCATCCTAGAGATTGGCAGTGGGCCTTCATCTAGGAACAGGAAAAAACATGTATCTGATTAGGTTTCAGAAATGCCATGGATTAGTGACTGCCAGTACCTTCTTCCATTTTCAAGTTTTTGATCAAGCTTTTCTATATTGGTTATTTTATCTGGGTCTCACAATTATACGTTATGTGTGTGGAGGAAAAATCATTTGCTTCTTTAGTTCGCGTACCTACAGAATGAGATATACTTTACCTAAGATACCAAATTTAAGGAGACTCATCTCTTCCTGGACATGATTTAGGTAATAAGATCTAGGAATCTGAACATATACTGTAATGAAAGTATGGGAGAGGATGAACATATTTAGCAAGGAGAATACAATGCAAATAATTCGTAGCCAGAGGGTAAACTGTGACTGACCAAACATAGTGACAGAACGTTCCTTCCATTGAATTTTGTGTGTTTGGGAGGGGTGTCTACATTTCTTCTCTCCCCTCCTTCATTCTGGGCAGGCTCTATATCTGCTTTGAGCAAGAACATATGGGGAGAGAGATGGTGATGCTGTGCCTTATGAGACTGACAGCTTTCACTTCCTGTGTCTTCACACACCTTTTCTGGGATCTCCAAGCTGCCTTGTGAGAAGTCCAACTGCTTTGAGACTGCTGTGCTAGAAAGGATTTGTCTAGTTGCTAGGTTCAACAGTCACAGATGAATCCAGCCTTCCTAGCCAACCCTGCCAAGGTGCCAACATGTGATTTAAGCCATTTTGGTTACCAGCCCATCTGCCAGCTAAATACCACCACATAACCTGAGTCAATGCTACATGGAGCAAAAGAATTACCCAGCTCAGCACTGCCCTATTTCTTGACTCACAAAATTATTAAAGATAATAAAATGGATATTTTTTCGAGTAACTAAGTTTTGGGATAATTTGTTACACAGCAATAGATAATTAAAGCAATTAAAATATTTTAAAAATATGAGATCTTATAAGACATATGATTTGCCAGCCTGAGCAGGAGTGAGACCCTTTCTCTACTAAAAATAGAAAAATTAGCTAGGTGTGGTGGTGCACACCTATAGTCCCAGCTACTTGGGAGGCTGAGGCAGAAGAATCGCTTCAGCCCAGGGGTTTGAGGTTGCTGTGAGCTAGGCTTACACCACAGCACTCTAGCCCAGGTGACAGAGCAAGACTCTCTCTCAAAAAAAAAAAAAAAAAAAAAAACCAAAAAAACACAAAACATATGATTTGTAAGTGCTCTTTGCATTTACAACATATCATAAATATTTTTCCATGCAAATAGATATTAATCTAAAATATAATAGCTGAATAAATATAGAGTATTTACCTAATCTATTTATTGGATGTTTGGGTATTTTAAATTATTTCACTGCCATCATCCCTCAAATGTGTTAAAAAAAAAATTGGGGGGGGGGAGACCATCAGGCTTAGATGGCTCCAGCACCTTGGGTAAGAAAATCAAAATCCAATTTAATGTAAACAGTAAACGTTAAACTTTACCAATCAGAAACAACCAACTAACCTCTCTAATGGTTTTCCACCAGATTATGCCCAAATAAGCTAAATATCTGGCTGTAGCCAATCAAATAATTTCTATACTTTGCTTCCATGTTCTGTCTATAAAAGCCCATTGTTCATGCTGCTAAAGTGGAGCTCCCAGAAACCCCTCTGGTTCTGAGTACCACCTGGTTCATGAATCATTCTTTGGGCAAATAAACTCTGTTAAATTTAATTTGTCTAAAGTTAGTTGTTCTTTTAACAGTTGGGATGTTGGAAAGGTGTTTAAAATTTCTCTCTATATTAATTTTCACTTTTATTCAGTCATTCTCTATCCTGAAACCAGAATGATTTTTCTAAATAATCATCTAACCATTAGACCTTAAATTTCCTAAGAGCAGAAACTTTGAATCTTTAATTTACAGATAAATTACATAACCTTTACCTTACATAAAGTAGATGTCCAATAAAGCACTGTTGCAGGAATAAATTAGTCTGCCTTGCTTCTATTTAAAGAATTTCTGTTGTTCTCCATCACATTTAAGTACAAACCACTCAACTTAGTTTACCCAATCCTGTATGATCTTATCTCAGATAAAAATCACATCACACTTCTTTCAATTTATTATTATGCTTTCTTTTTTTCCCTCCCAGGACCTTGAAAATATAATTTTTATTGACTGGCTTATTCTTTTTTTTTCTCTATAATTCCTTCACTTGCCAAGTTGTCACTCATCTTTCAAGATTCAGCTTCTATACCACCTTCTTAGGGAATTCTTTTGTTCACTTGATCTAGGTCAGATATCTAGGTTCTAAGGTCTCATTGTACCTGTATGCACTCTATAAATATGAGCCGGACTCCAGCAGCTTAATGATAAGATCCATGATGGCAGATAGTCTCAGAGTAATAACCTTCACTCCCAATGATTGGCATATATTATTTAAAAAACAAACATTAATTTGTATTTTGATGAGTATCCTTATACATTATTGCACAATTATTTACACAATATTTTCCTAGTAATGCAATTACAGAATAGAAGAGTAAACATGATTGTTATTATTTGAATTATATTAACACATATTCTTCTAATGCACTGAGTAAATATTTTGGTATTTTCCATGACTTTTCTAAAACATGTTTTGTAATTCCATTAAAAACAATTGCTAATTGTAGATGTTTTCATTTATATTTCTTTGATTACTATTGATGCTGACCATTTAAGTATATTTATTGAGTATTTGTTTATATATTTGTATTTCCTTTGCCAATTTGTCTTATTCACTTATCATACTCTTTAGATATTAACATAATATATTTCTTCAACATTTTCCTACTTACCTCAATATTTTATTTAATATATTAAGTTTTGGTATATAAACACTTTTATTTGAAAATTAATTAGTTCTTACTTTTAGAATTAGTTGTACAAATTTATATCTTTAATATTTCTGGCACATATTTTGATGTGTTGTGAGAACAATGGTCTAATATTTCTCTCAACTGTTTAGCCATGTGACTCAATTGCACTTATACATTCTGTATTTTTTCAATAATTATTAACCTAATAAGAATAGTTGCAAAATTTTTTTTTAGACTTTAGATATTTATCAATCTTAGCACCA
>RJWJ010027873.1:0-21847 GCA_004363605.1 Indri indri
ATGTTAAAATATCAAATTATCGATCATATATATAAATATCAAGTATTCAGTGTTGATGAGGGCATAGTAAAATAAGTGCCCCACTTATGGCTGGTGGAAGATTAAGTGGTAAAGTCATTTTGAAGGATAACATAGCAATATTGTCCATATCAAGATCTTCAAAATGTTCACGCCTCTTTCTCAAAGTCATAGAACTTGTGGTACAGCATTGAGATTTGAACCCAGACAGTCTTACTCCAAAGTCTGAGCTATTAACCACTATGCCACATTTTGTCTTAAAGGAGTCTACAGTCTAGTTAGAGAAGAAGATACACTTTTCTGCAGAGTAAATAAAGGAGCAAACATTTTTTTAACGGAGGAGGGGAAGTGATAAAGATACGGTACGGATGGAGCATGTAACTAACCACTCTTAAGGTTTTCATATTAGAAAATGTATAATTGATCCTAATGCTTATATGTTACCTTTCTGACAAGGTGGTTCATAATAGATCATAGATATTTAGAGGGGTGTCGGTGAGTTTGGGCTCACGTTTCTAATGAGTAGATCTTCCCTGGAAGGGCTGGACTCGGTGACTCTCAGCAGAGCTTGTTCACATGATTTAGTTGTAAAGTTGTTGGGCATTGGTAGGTCAGCAGGAAGCTAGCTCATCCCAGCTGGCCTCACCCACGTGTCCAGTAGTTTGCTGGTTAGGAGCAACAGGGGTGACCGTGCCACATTCATCACCATCCTGCCAACTAGCTCAGGCCTCTGCGCATGGCAGGCTAGCCCAGACTTACTCAAATGACTACAGGTTTTAAGGGAAGCAAAAGAAGGCCTACCCTAGTGAGCAAGTTTTACGGAGATAAATTTTTGGCTACCTTTATAATGTGGTACAGTGTGCCTTCTGCAAAACTGTTTACATCCCACTCATGTGCAACGTGCGTTTGTGCTATTGTCAGACCCTCCAGAATACCATCCAATAACAGCATCGGGGTTACAGTCTAGGATTCTATTTCTAAAAATTAATCTTAAAGAAATAACTAGAAATGCACATACACATACAACACTGTTGGAGGCGGTGCTGTTTTTAATGTTGGGAATCTAGCTGAAAACTTAAATGTTCAACACAGTGGAAAAAGGGGCTATACACACTTTAACATAGTCAGTATGTTACAGAGGCCAAGAGCACTGATTTTTGCTCTAATTTATATGTGTTCCAATCCCAGCTCTGCCAATTGCTGGCTGCTGCATGCCTGGGGGCAAATCACTTAATGTCTCTTCTGCCTCAATTTCCTCATCTGTAAAATGGGAATAACAACATAACCTACCTCGCAACAGTATAGTAATTCCTAAAAATATTAAACACAGAATTACCATGTGATCTAGCACTTTCTTCTAAAAAAAGAAGTCCCTAAAAAGCAGGGACTCAAACAGGTATTTGTACACCATGTTCATGGCAGCATTATTCACAATAGTTATAAGGTAGAAGCAACCCAAGAGTCCATGGGTAGATGAATAAACAAAATGTGTTTTATTCCTGCAGTGGAATATTATCCATCCTTGAAAAGGCAGGAAATTTGGCACGTGCGACAACACAGATGAACCGCGAGGACATGATGCTGAGTGGACTGTCAGTCACAAAAGGAGAAATGTTGTATAATTCCATTTATATGAGGCAACAAGATAGTCAAGTTCACAGAGGTGGACAGTAGAGGCGTTGGGGAGGGGGAGGGGAGGTGCTGTTTAGTAGGTACAGAGTTTCCATTTGGGAAGTTGAAAAACTTCTGGAGATGGATGATGAGGATCACTGCACAACACCGTGAATGTGATTAATGCCACTGAACTGTACTCTTAAAAATGGTTAAAATGGTAAATTTTATGTTATATATATTTTACCACAATGAAAAATGGGAAAAAATATTGCCTACCTTATTTCTCTGTGAGAAATAATGAGTTAATATATGCAAAACATTAAGGTAGTGGCTGATACACAGAAAGCATGATATGATATCTGTTTGACAAATAAAGATCCCACATATTTTCAAAGAATATTAACATGTAAAAATACTCATGAGAGAAGGTTAAATAAAAATGTAGAATACATTTTTCAAACTATGCATTACCAATAAAATTCCAGTTTTCTTTAAAATATTTTTAAGATCCACGTATTTGTACGTGTAGGAAAGAAAGAATGCAATCAAGTGCAACAAAATGTTAGCCCGGTTAGTTCTGGGTGATGAGATTTTAAGTGATGTTTGTCTGGATATATTTCTGATTTTTCCAATGTGGCCAAAGATCACATGTTATTTTTATGAGCATCACTCTTAACAATGTTTTCAGGTGTTTAAGGAGAGCTTTTATGGGCCCGATATACTGTTTACACTTCCTCATTAACTGGAGGTGCCTTTCTCTTTTCAGAAAAATAGACCATGCGCATGCCATGTCCACGTCCTGTTTATTCTCCCCAAAAACTTCATCTATGTGCCCAAGACAGATCAGGGGTCTCTCTCATAAGACCTCGGAACGTTTGTTTCACATTCTGCATTCAAATGAATTTTGAGAAGCACCAGAGACAAGGAGACTAGAACTTCAAGGAGTTCACTAGAACTGGAAGGAGACTTTCTTGCCTGACTCCGCGCTGAGAACTTTCACAACATGCTTATGCTCTTGTCTCTGCCTAGCTGGATCCTATTCTTCAGCCTTTGTCAAAATACTTCCCCTTTTTCAAGGCCCTAGTGGATTGCCTATCTTTCTGCAGCCTCTCCCAGTTCTCCAGGAGGAGAGGAGGTCCCCGTAATCTGAGTTGCCAGGGCAGTTGGCAATTGCCCACCTGGCTCTCTCTTGATGTAGCTCCCTCTACAACTAAAATATGAGCTTCCTGAGAGCCAGAATGGTACTCACTCAGCTCTGCAGCAGGAGCTCAACCAACAAATATTAGGTACAAAAGTATTTTGCTTGGTGTCACCTTGACTTTGACACATCCCTACTGGTATCTACAAGCTCATATATTAAATGAAGAGCCCATTCTTATCTATTCTGTATGGCTGATAAGAAAACATGAAGACCCAATAGATCATTTGGGGTGAGGAACAGACAAAAACAAAACCTCTTATTCAGAAAGTTCCACAATTATCCCAAAGGATCATGATCATAATCATGAATGTGCTTGACTCCAACTTAGGGAGTTGGGCCCAAAACATTGCACTGGTCATAGCTTTGATTTATACTGCTAGAAATGGAAATGTTTCAACTATATTCACCTGAATAATTGAGTTCATTGCTTGGGAGAAGAACAATTGAGCATTCGACTGTCAGGAGAGGAACAATTGAGTACACTTCATTGTTTAGGAGAGGACTGATTGAATGTTCCATTGCTTGAGAGGGGAACAATTGGTCATGAAACAATCTGGAAGAGAAATAATTAGGCATTCCATTGTTGAGGAGAGGAACAATTTAATATCCCATTCCTTAGAATAGGAACATTTAAGGACAGACTTTCACCAGTTTAGGACCCTATTCTACCTTAAAGTTAGTTTCCAAGTCATTTATTTATTCGAAACAGAGACCGTAGTTACCTAAAAATTCATGTTTGTACTTATTTGTAGGATTCCAGAGTCGTACCTTCATCCCCCTCGAAATTTGTTAGATTCCATCATATGTGAAGTAGAATGCTAGTTTCAATTTCATTTACATTATACCACCAATTCTAATATTGCACCAGTAAGGAAGTATGTTCCCCATTCCAGCTCTTCATGCCAAGAAGTTGCATTACTGTCTTCACTGCAAACAAGTGTCCTCTTTCTCCACTGCCCCATCAATGGCCTGACACAGGTGGACAGATGAGAGACTCCAGCCAGGTCGTTTTAACTCTCAAACATTCCGCATGAAGTAAAACTGACTGTGTGTATAGGCATAAGAGAAAGTCACTCCTCAGGGAATATGGAATAGAGTATTGACTCAAATGTTTTGTATCCAGAAGTCAGTGATAAATCTAAGGTTAAATCTCAGAGTTCCATTGCTTTGTATATCTTGTCTCCCAGGAGTAAGTGGTACCATCTGCTTAGCCAGAGGAACATTTCAAAGCTTTCACTCTCTTCAAGCTGTTTGTCCCCATCTAGGAACTGAGATGAATCTCTGACAGTGACAATATCCTTCGACTAGGATTTTAAATAAACCCTTCTATCTTTCCTCCTTTCCGTTTTAATATCTACGGTAGATTGTTTGCAAAACTGGCCACCATGGTTACCCTCCCTGTCATCACACCCCTGGGTAGCCTCCCACCCCGCCAACTCTGAGCTTGGCCACATAACTTAATTGACCAATGCAACAACAGGAAATGCAATGCAAGCAGAGACTTGAAAAGTGCTTATGCACTGGGGCTTGCTCTATCTATTCTTAAAACTGCTCTCATGTGAGGAAGCCTGGCTGAGCTTGCTGGATGATAAAAGACATTGCTGCCCTAACTGACAGTCTGCCAACTGCCAGGAGCATGAGTGAGCTCATGACCATTCGGTCACCACTCAATCTGCCAGATGACAACAGACTCATGAGCAAGCCCAGCAGAGATCAGCCAAGATGACCCCAAACCAAAAGAACGAGCTGACCACAGAATCATAAGCTGAACAAATGGTTGTTGTTTTAAGCCAGAATTATTACACAGCAAAATCTAACTGGTACATAAATTGATACCTGAAAGCAGGTGGCTGCCACAACCAAAATCTAAAACAAGTGGCCTTGGCTTTGGGACCAGTGGATGGAGCCTCGAAAAAAGGCAAGGAAAATGTTAGTGAAGGCTAGAAAAATGGTGAGCTGGCTGTTAGTGCAAACTGGAAAGTAGTGAGAAAACTGCGATAGATATATGGAAAAATATTGACCTGTGATATACGAGGTGGAACAATGAGCAATGCTGCCTTCTGTGGTAACTGGGATGAGAGCAAACATACAACTTTTGGACCTTGGGAAAATTATTGCCAGGCATAAGGTTGAAATAATCCGTTGGTGTACTTAGGTGCCTGTGATAAGATACAGGACAAAAGATGGTAGATGGAGAAAGAATTGCTCAGCGGAATCAGAATTTAGAAGAAAAATAGAGGAATGAGGATTTGGTGGATGGAAACATAAATGTATTGCTCAATCTCAGGCTCTTGAGTTGGTAAAAGATTCTCAAAGTAAGCAATGGCCTTGAGGGCAAGATAAATCAAGGGTATGGCTCTAAGATACTTTGTAAAGATCTCTGAAATATTTAATGTCTGCCTATCAGACATTCTTAGCTAGAGAAAGGGGCTTGTAAGAATCTTAGGGCAATTGTCCCAGAGTAGAGAGAAGCTTTCGTGGAGTGGATTTATATTGGATACATAGAATGTCCACAAAGTGTTAGGGGACTTAATAAAACAGCCATTAGCTTTAACTGGATGGGACTGATATTGCTCAAATTGCAAAAAGACCTCTGGGCCCCCAACTTTATATAGGCACAAAGAAGCCAGAAAAAGCTACAAGCTGCCAACACATGTGTCATTTCTTACAAAAAAGAAAGGATGTCTGAAAAGATAGCATCAAGATAATGGACACTTGAAAACAATAGACCTGGAGTCTGTCTCAAAGAGTTAAACTCAGCTCTGATCAAGGAAAATTTGCTGTCTCCAGGGTATGGGACAAGGCAACATTTGCCTGGAGGGATTTCAGAATTGCTATGGACCACGATTGCTGTCTCATTATTTTGACTTTTATGGTTGTCCTTCCTTGTCTTACTATGGGATGTTGGGTGTGTGGGTCAGAAATCTCTTCTTTAGTTCAAGGTCTCCAGATCAAGAATACACACATTCAAAGAACCACACCCAAGAAGCCTCATCTATATCTGGACCTGATGAAAAGCAGGGGATCCTAAACATTTTTAGGGGGTATGGGTAATATTTTGATACATTCATATAATGTGTAAAGGTCAAATCAGGGTAATTAGGATATCCACCACCTTAAATATTTATCTTTTCTTTATGCTGGGAACATTAAAATTATTCTCTTCTAGATATTTTGAAATGTAAAATAGATTACTGTTAACTATAGTCACTTTACTGATCTTTAGAACACTAGGTCTTAATTCCCCTATTTAACTGTATATCTGCACCCATGAACCAACATCTCTTCATATTCCACCATCACCCTTCTCAGCCCCTGGTGACCACCAATCTGCTCATTATCTTCATGAGATACACTTTTTTGAGCTCTCATATATGATATGAATGAGAACATGTGATATTTGTCCTTCTGTGCGTGGCTTATTTCACTTAACATAATGACCTCCAGTTTCATCCATGTTGCTGCAAATGACAGGATTTCAACAAGGTTCCTCCTGTTATTGATTTCTAATTTTATTCTACTATGGTCATAAAAGATATTTGATATGATTTCTACTTTTTTGAATGTATTGAGACTTGTCTTGCAGCCTAAAATGTGCACTATTCTAGAGAATGTTCCATGTGCTGACAAAAAGAATGTGTGTTCTCCAAGAGGTGGATGAAATATTTTGTAAATGTCAGCTAGGCCTAATTGGTCTAGCATATAGTTTTTATTTTGCTTGCTTGTTTGTTTGTTTGTTTGTTTTTGAGACAGGGCCTTGCTTTGTTGCCCAGACTAGAATGCAGTGGCTCACTCTAGGTTGCTCACAGCCGCCTCGGACTCCTGAGCTTAAGTGATCCTCCTGCCTCAGCCTCCCAAGTAGCCGAGACTACAGGCTTACACCACCATGCCTGGCTAATTTTTCTATTTTCTGTACAGACACAGTCTTGCCATATTGCTCAGGCTGGTCTGAAACTCGTGGCCTCAAGTGATCCTACCACCTTGGTCTCCAAAAGTACTAGGATTACAGGCATAAGCCACCATGTCTGGCCCTAGAATGTAGTCTAACTCTGATGTTTCTTTGTTGATCTTCTGTCTAGAGAGTCTGTCCATTACTGAGAGTTGGGTATTGAAGTCCCCTACTATTACTGTATTGTAGTATATCTCTCCCTTTAGATGTATTAGTATTTGCTTTATATACTTGGGTGCTCCAGTGTTGGGTGCATCCTAGACTATAATCCTGGAGCTAAAATTGGATGATATTTTGGAGGGTCTGGAGATAGGACAAGCATATTTTGCACATGAGTGGAATGTAAACAGT
The DNA here is from genome assembly GCA_004363605.1 of Indri indri. NCBI lineage: Eukaryota > Metazoa > Chordata > Mammalia > Primates > Indriidae > Indri > Indri indri. Next base: position 7,134 of record RJWJ010027873.1, read on the forward strand.
TTGCAGGGGGCACTCTGTGGTAGATGACAAAAGTATCCAAAAATTCATCTTAAAAAGATTTACACACCGGGTGTTTGCTCTTTCTTGCTTCTCTTGAAACCCACTATCATTTGAAGAAGACTGGGCTAGCGAAGAATACTGTGCAGAGGCCTGAGCTAGCTGGCAGGATGGTGACAGACATGTGGTGAAATTATCTCTACTGCTCCTAGCCCGCAAACTGCCAGAAACATGAGTGAGGCCAGCTGGGACTAGCTAGCCTCCACCCAAACTACCAATGCCCAACAACCTTACAACTAAATGCAAACACGTGAGCAAGCTCAGGTGAGCACTACCAAGTCCAGCCAGTCCAGAAGATCTACCTATCATAAATGTGAGCCCAAACTCACTGACACACCTCTAACTAGCTATGATCTATTATTAGCCACCTTGTCAGAAAGGTAGCATAAAACCACTGGGATCAATTATATGTTTTTTAATATGAAAACCTTAAGACTGGTTAGTTAATGCTCCATCCATACTTTATTTTTATCACTTCCCCTCCTCCATTAAAAAAAATTTGCTCTTTTATTTACTCTTAAGAAAATCTTGTCCTCTTCTCTATCTAGACTGTAACTCCTTCAAGAGAAAACGTGGCATAGTGGTTAATAGCTCAGACTTTGGAGTAAGACTATCTGGGTTCAAATCTCAATTCCACAACTACAAGTTTGATGACTTTGAATAAGTTACTTACTTCACTGTACTTAACTTCTTCAGCCTTAAAATAAGGATGATAATGGTAATCATCTCTAGGGCTTTGAGAGGATTATATGAGTCAACAAGTGTTATCTGCTTACAATGGTGTCTGGCATATGTTAATAGTGAGTGATATGTGTTTCCATTATCTGATGTCCAACAAGAATCTTCACCGATGCTGACATCCCTCATTCCTTGTGCTTTGAGTGGTAACACATATCTCTAAATAAATAACCATTGGTAAAAGATGTGGGTGATTCCAGGGCACTAATTAGGCTATAAGGCAGTGAAGCAGCTGTAATACACTCATAAAGTTACCAGTGCAAGGTATTCGTGGAACGCTTTTCTTCTGAGGATCTGGGAGTGTGCCTCAGCCATTATCTCAACCAGCCCTGTCACCTGCCCGCTAAGTTCTAAGCCTAAAAATGGGCAGATGACTTTTTCCAGCATTGGTGCTTTGCTTTGTTATAAGAATCTACTTCTCTATGCAGAGAAAATAACAAGAAAACACCTGTTGTTTTATCTCAGTGGCTACCTAAGACTGACAAGAGCAGCCCCTCCGTGTTCACATCCCGCCTTCCTGATTGAAACTGCCACATGGTCTATGGGCTCTGCTTTCCACAAGGCTTTTATCAAGTCTCTGGACAATCAAGCAGCACAAAAGCTTTGAAGATAGAGCCACGTGGTGTCATCATGAGACAGAACCTGGGAATGAGTCCTCTGTGGGCCAGTGCAGGTAGAATTTCCCCAACGAAAGAGGAAGAAGTAAGGCATTGGCAATTCCGTGAAGAAAGGAAGCTTCCCCAATGCCACCAGTCTTCTGCATCTCCTCAGATGTGAAGTTTGTCGACCTAAAGTTACTTGTGGTCCCCAGGAGGACTGGGTGACAGTGAACAATTCGGGCCTAGCTCACTGGCCTCCATAAACACCTGCATTGATTTAACTGCTTCCTCTTGCAACCTGGATGTTTGGACTTTTGTAAAATGTGGTTCTTGACTCTGCATCAAAATTCCAGGGAGCCAACTACAACTTTTGATGCTGAGCCTCAAGCCAGATCTAGCGGGTCAGTTTCCCTAGGGTGGGTAGGGCCTGGGAAGCGCCTCTCAACAATCTCCCCAGATGTACCTTGTACACACCCATGCGTGAGGTCAGGTGCCCGTTGTGCTATATGACAAGACGCACTGTTAAGAGACTTGAGAAGTGAGGAGTCAAAGTCCCCCAGGTGTCCGTTCTTAAAATTGCTTTCAGGGATTCAGATGAGGGACAGGGAAGAGAGAGGACAGAGACAGAGACACAGAGAGAAATACAGAATGTCTGTATAGAACATTTTTTTACATCAAGACCTAACATAAACGCATACCCATAAACACACATATTTACCTGAAATAAGTTTCAGGAAACAATACTTACAGAAACTACTTGACACAATTTGATTGCCTTCTCTCCTTTCCATCATAATTTTTAAGGATCCTGGTCACATTCCAGTGAATTGTTTTTTCCCACCCACTAATGGATTTCAGAAAGCACTAGTGTACAGGAAGCAGGGATGCTGGTGGGGATAAAGGTAGGCAAGAATCGAAACTGCTTGAGCGTTTTCCCTTTCCCATGAGAGCCGGTGACACTTATGGATCAGAAAGAGAATAAAATGAGACCCCCTTCCTCCTCCTGCCCCGGCAACCATCATTCCGTACCTTTCATAAAATGAAAGTTGTGAATCTCCTGACATTACTAAAAATCTTAGAGAAAATGAATTGAGAACAAGAATGGTAGTTAGGCAGAAACACAACACACTAACTTAGGAGAAGAGAGTAAAATAAGATGATTTGTAGGAATTCTTAGCTTTATACCAAACAAGGTTGTTTCTCGTGGGGAAAACTGCCCTTAGGTTAACATGAATTTGCAAAGAGTCAGGAGAAATTAAAGTTGTACATCTGTCACCAAAACACCTAGCCTTCCCCACCACTCTTTCATTTGTTTAACAAATATTTATTGAGTGCCTGGTAGAGTTAGGGATATTGCAAAGAACAAAACATACAAAAGTCCCTGCCCTGGCGGAGCTCATATTCCAGTGGGAGAAGGCAATTTCTTTTAAACAAGTAAAATATACAATATGTTAGAGGGTGGTTAGTGTTAAGAAAACAAGGAGAAAAGAGTGAGGATGAGGGTATTGGGGTAGGGGCTGCAATTTCAGATAGGGGTGGCCAGAGAAGAGCTCACTTAAAAGTGACCGTAGTGGGTAGAATTATGTCCCCGAAAAGATGTTCAAGCTCTGACCTTCAGTACCTGTCACTGTGACGTTTGGAAATAGACTCTCTGCAACTGGAATCAAGCTAAAAGGTGATCACTGGCCCCTTATCAAGTGCCTGGTGTTCTTAAATGAAGAGAGAAATTCAAATAAAAACAGAGAGAGAAAAATGCCATATGAAGACACAGAGAGACACACGGGAAAAACAGCCATGTGATGACAGAGGCAGAGATCAGAGTGACAGCTGCAGGGGAGGAACACCAGAGATTGTCAACAACCACCGGAAGCAGGAAGAGACAAGGAAGGATCCTCCCCTGGAGGCTTCCGAGAGAGAATGGCCTCCCGACAACTTGGTTTCAGATTTCTAAGCTCTAGAACTGTGAGACAACAGATTTCTGTTCTTTTAGGCTACCCAGTTTGTGGCAGTTTGTTACGGCATCCCTGGGAAGTGAGTGCTATGACATTTGAGAATATTTCTGAAGGAGGTAAGGGCGGCCCATGTGGATATGAGGAAGAAAGACAGGAACAGCCAGTGCAAAGGCTCTGAGCATGCTTGGCATGTCCGGCGATGAGCAATGAGGCCAGTGGGGCTGGAGCAGAGGGAACAAGAAGAACAGCAAGTGTGTTCAGAGGTGGTTGGGGCCAGGCCATGTCGGGCCCTGTGGCTTTTACTCTGAGTGAAAAGGGCAGGCATTGCAGAGTTTCGAACAGAGGAGTGATTGGATCCGACTTGCATTTTAATAGGCTCACTCTATCTTCTTCAATGAGAATAAACTGAACAGTCAGGGTGAAAACAGGGAGATCAGTTAGGAAGTTACGCAAAAAATTCAGAAGCGAGATAACAGTGACTTGGACCAGGTGTAGCAGGGAGGTGGTGAGAAGGGCAGGTGGCGAGAAGGTATGGCCAACAAGATTGACAATCAGTTGACCTGCCTGCCCGTCCCTAGGCCATCAGCGACCTGCTTGTGACACTGTAGATAAGATTTGCATGTAATATAAACAGAGTCACATAGTATGAGCCCTTCTGTATCTGGTGTCTTTTTCTCAGCATAATGTTTTTGAGATTCATCCACGTCAGTGCACGTATCCGTAGTTACATTATTGCTAACTAGTATAGACAATAGGATAACTTATGTATCTAGTCCTCAGTTGATGGACAGTTAGGTTGTTTCTACTTTTGAGCTTTTATGAATAAAGCTTCCAAGAACACTCATTTGCAAGTCTCTGTGTGGACATGTTTTCACTTCTCTTGGGAAGGTGTTTAGGAGTGGGATAGCTGGGCGATATGGTAAGTATATGATTAATATTTAAAGAAATGACTAAACAGTTTTCCAAAGTGATTATACCAGCAGTATATGAGTTCCAGTGGATTCACATCCCTACCAACATGGTGCATGGTCTGTTTTTGGATTTTAGACATTCTGCTAGCTATGTAGTGGTATCTAATGATGGTTTTATTTTTCCTTTTCCTCATAGCTAATGATGTTGAGAACGTTTTCAGTGCCGGTAGGCCACTCATTCATTTTCCTTTGAGGAGTGTCTGTTCAAATCTTGGGCCTATTTTTACAGGTTTATTGAGGTATAGACGCATACAATAAATGGCACATACATAAAGTATGTAGTTTGATAACTTGTGACAAATATATACCCATGAAACCATCCACTAACGTCCTTCAAAGAGTATTTTTTTTAAGAGTTGGGCTTTGTTCTAGCAAGCATTTAAGTTACTGGATGATTACTTCACCCTTTGGAGGCTTATTTTGAAGCTTTGTTAGCTATTTTGTAAATTTGATTTTGCCTTGAAAGTCTGCAAAAGTCTTCCTGGTTCCAGAGTTGACTGTATAAAGTGAGGTGTATTCAGAGATATTTAGCCCCCCACACCACTCCCTTTATTTTTTTACTGACCTTATAGGTATATAATACCTTTTTTGATTATGTTTTTGGTTTATCTTCCCATCACAAATATAAATACACATATATAATTTATATCCTCACCTCCATTTTTAAACTATGCATGCAAATGATCCATTTTGCTTAATTTACTTTAGTGCAGAAGATATCTAGATACCACTCCATAGCTATTTATAACCATTCCTTGTTACAGCTGTGTAGATATCAAAGTTTATTTAACTAGTGCTCTATTGATCTCTGCATACATTTTTTTCATTCTTTCATGTGCCTTTATTTTTGTCAAACAGTATTTTTAGATTCTCCTTTAAATTTTATGTAAACTTTGGACCTATAGACAACAGAAATCTCTAAAGACCAATTTGGAGGTAACAGATGAAGAGAAATACACCCTGTTTATGTTTTATTTCAACTAAGTGTTATTGATCCAATGCTAGGTCAAAAATAATGGGCTAAGTGTCATGGGGAGCACCAAGATAAAGAGTACCATCCTTCTCCAAAGGGTCCCAAGTCGGTCAAAAAAAAAAAAAAAAAAAAAGACAATAGACAATTAATTGTGTGATGAAGGGCGGGATGAGATTAGTGTATTAAAGAATTAGAAATGAGAAGATGAAGAGAAAACATGTGGTGACTTATAACTGGGAAGAATCAGATATGACTTCATAAGGCAAGACTGTCTGAGCCTTTTAAACATTACAAACATGGGACCTAACGCAGATAGAGGAGGATGAGCGTGCCAGGAAGAACCGAGGGCATGAGCGCAGGTATGCTCAAGGGATGTGCAAGGTGAAGCTCGGAAGTCAAAGGGAAGTGTTTTGAGGTGACACAAACATGGCACAATGTCTAGGAATACAGGCTTGAGAATTAATTAGACCCTGGAGTCCGAGCCCTGCGCCTGTCACTTACAATGTGACCTTCGGCAAGTTCCCGTAACACATTTTTCTGTGTGTGTACCCTGGACCAGGCAATGTGAGCTATCCCCCGTGCAGCTGAGTCCTGAAATAGAACTCCGCAGTGTCTGACATCCATCATCGATGACCTCCTTTTGGAAACTCTCCACTTCGGACGTCTGAGACGATCTCCCCGTTTTCTGAGACACCCTTCCTGCTCTCTTCCCTCGCCGGCTGCCTTTCTCCTAAGGTCACAGGCAGACGCAGCTGCTGTAGAGGAGACCCAGCCTTTGTTCTCAGCACAGAATCCTTCCACCCCAGGTTTCCGCCTCCTCAGCTAGCAGACGTGTTGGCTTCTATAGTAACCACCTCCGCTGCACGCACATCTCTTCCCCCAGACACCTCAAGAGAACTTCCCCCCAGCTTGGGATGCTGGTTTGCACCTGCAGCATCTCAGCCATCCTGCAATTACGTAAGTCAGAGAAGTTTCCTCAACTCCAGCCTTTCCCTGCTCCAGCACGCTTTATTCTTTCTTGCCATGTCAACTGCTTCGGGCATTGTGATGTAAAATTACCCTTCCTCTCTCCTCAGCTGCTATAATAACGATAGCAGACTTTTTAACATATATTCAATAAGTATTTATTGATGATTTATTTTGTGGCAGACAATGTTCTAGGCACTGAGGATAAAGGGGTAAACAAAAGAGACTCAAGTGAGGCTGTCATGGAGCACACAAAATATTCCGGACATTCTGCTAAATATTTTGTGTGGATCAGGTAGCTGAATCCTTGCAACGACCCTCTTCTCAGATACATATTTTTGTTATGCTTATTATACACGTGAATAAAAAGAGTGTTGGTTACATGAACTAACTTGATACCTGAGGTTGTATCCTGCTCATCCTCTGACTAGTTGTCTAACTTTAGGCAAGTTTCTTATAACTGCCCTCTGCCTCACTTTCTCTGTCTGGAAAAGGGGGATTACAGTAACTACCTATAAGCGCTCTGTGAGAAATAGACGAACTCTTACCTAGAAAGAAAGTAGAACAACAATACCTGGCATATTTAATAAATGTTAGCAATTATCGCTATATATTTCCACCCTTAGCACAAGATATAACATTCATTTGTTTAAGCATTTGGCCCATTAGATAGTGAGATTCTAAGGATGTGGAATTTGGTTTTTCATCTTAAAATTCTCTTGTGGAAAATAGGGTTAATGGTGCTTCCTTTGCAGCTGAGTTACAGGATCAGAGAGAACGTTTATACAAAGTACTTAGCACAGTTGCTGAGAAGTAGAAGGTTCTCGAAAATTTCTACTCTTATAATTATTACTATTATTACTATTATCACTATTAGCATCTAATGATTAGCATAGTTCCAGCAATGGAGAGATGTTCGATGTTCAAAAAACAGTTTGTGACTCAAATGGAAATAGATGGGATAGAATCGGTTCAAGCACTCCCGCCTTGTCCATGGGACCTAAGGGATTACCCTTGGCCCCCTCTGTTTCCTGAGTGGCAGCTCATCACTTGCTTTGGTTAACACTGAGCAGCGAGGGCTCACTCCTGCCAACTACTTAAAAACTAATATTGCGTTTGCAAAAACTGCTTTTTAATGATCTTTAACGGCCCTCCAGAAAAATCTCATTAGCAGGCACCGAATCACTTGGGGCTGTGCAGGGGAAGGTGGGCACATGGTCAGAGGTCGTTAGCTCCCATCTGGCTCTGATCAAAGGCAGAGCATATGCCACGCATGAGCTACACAGAGCACCTCCACCAGGTATTGGAGAGGCACCTCTTCCACCCCTTGTCCATCTTGCCTGAAGCCTCAGGCCTTCCGAGAAGAGCTCTACAGTCACCTGCCAGCTGATCTACCAGACACCAGTCTCTTCCTGCACAGATCCTCCTGGTTTAAAAAGCTAGTCATCACTCCTCTGCTCAAGCACCCAGCATGGCTCCCTATTGCCTCTTTCACCAACTTCAAGCTCTTTACCAGGGGCTCCTTTCCACTTCCCTCACTTGCTCCCTGTGACTCCCCTACACAGAGTGACTGTCCAAATCAAGTGAATCAGGATGCTCTGTCCTAAACCAGAAGTTTGCACTCTGTTCCTTCCTGCTTCCAAGCTTTTTGCACATAGAGTTCCCATTATCTGGATCAACACTGCTCATGTCCCAGTTGCCCCTATGGCAATATAGGGGAGGAAAAAGAAGTCAGGACGTGGACTCTATAGATGTGTGTTCTTGTCCTGTCTTTGCCCCTAAACAACTTTTTGGCTGAGAGCAGATACATCATTCCATGGGCCACCTGTTTTTGCTCATTGTTCAAAATATTGCGATGGTGTTTCTAAACCTTGTTGCTATAGACATTTAGGGCCAGATAATTCTTTCTTATTGGGGTGACGGTGCTACTCTGTGCATCGTAGTATGTTTAGGAGGGTTACTTCTATTAACTAATTTAATCATCGCAGACCCCATGATGTAAGTACTTGTATTGTCCCCATTTTAGAGTTGAGGAAAATGAGTCACAGAGAAGTTAAATAACTTGCCCAAAGTCACGCTGTCAGAATTCACTTCCAGGCAGGTATCCCCAGATTCCCTCTTCTGAATCCGTGATGCCTCTTAGAATAAGCAGGTACTTTGAAATGAGAAAGACCCAGGTGTACATTCCAGCTCCAGCACTGACGAGCTCCAGAACTTTGGACAAGTTAGAGCTCTGATTTCCTTAGTCAGTTTGATGAAGATAATGATATCTATGCTGTGAGACCAAAGTTTAAAAATAATACGTATAAAGCTGCTAGAAAAGGGTCTGACCCACAGAAGATGCTCAATGAAGGGAGCTGGTGGTGACAGTGATTGAGATAAAAGAGGAAGGCTGGGGGTTGGGGGGAAACCAGAAAGCAGAAACCATAAAATCCTAGACAAAAAGGTAGGTGACTCTTTTTTCTTCCTTGTATGCCCAGGGTTTGGGCAGTACCTGGCATAGAGGAGGTATTGTATCTCGGTCTTTTCAGCACATGGGTTGGCAAACTACACCCTGCAGGCCAACCCGGCCCCCCATCTATTTTTATTAATAAAGTTTTATTGGAACAGTCTTGCCCATTCATTTATGCATTATCCATGGCCGCTTTTGCACTACAGTGGCAGAGCTGCGTAATTACAACAGAGACTGATGGCCCACAAAGCCAAAAATAGTTGCAATGGGGTCCTTTAACAGAAAAGATTTTCCTGCTTCTAAAGTATAATTTGAATTGCAACACACTAGATTTGAATTGCAACACACTCCAATATCCCTTCGCTGATCAAATACAATCTGTGATTTTCTGCGTTGCTAGCTCCAAGCTCCCCTCTCCCACATTACCTTCTGCAACTGACCTCCTCCCGCTTAAGCTTTTCTAACTACTCTCTCTCATTGCCTCCCTCACACCCCAGATGAAGGCACCATGCTATTAATTTGCACCATGTCTCATGTTATCAATTTGTAGGTGTCTCTTATTGCTTTCAGCAAGTGCTTCTGCAGACCAACACCCCAGTGCTTGCTCGAGGCTGTTGCCAGGGGCTGCCCTTGGAAACTTGCTGCCAGCCCAGCTGCCAGCGTCCAGATCAGAGAAATGATACCAACCTCAGCTTCACAGGGAACAAGAGGGAAGACTCGGGCAGGCCCACAGCTGGGCCCAACCCCTTGTCCTTGGTTTTCCCCTGTCCTTCCTGGTGGCTCCAGACCTGATTGGTCTCCTGTAGGTACCACCATGCCTTTCAATCTATCTCCTTTCTATCTTGACCAGGTCTGGTAGGACCAAGTTCTCTTTTAAGAATTCAGAAATACACTGGGGAAGAAACCAAAAAAGTATAAAGAAAGGCCTGAGTGAATTTTTGCTTCCTAGGGGCTAATGCTTAACTTCTAAATTCACTTCCAACTCAGAAATTCCAGTATTCCAAGCATTCGCAAAGTGACTCGAGCTGGTATTTACAGATATAGGATTTAACAAACATAGGTCAGGACCACTCACTAGTTGTGTGCATCCTGTGTATCTCTCTCTTCATTAGGAAAAAAAATTCTTCCCAGAAACACCCTGAAACTTCCCCTGTAGCCTTATTGGCCTGTATAGTGTTCTATGTTCTTGCTGTAGCTGCAAGGGAGTCCGAGAAAGTAAGCATTTATCATTTTCAGCTTCTGTTGTGAGACCTGGTCTCTTGGAGAGGAAAGGAGGGGAGGAGGAATGGGTCCTGAGCAGGAGCAATCAGTGTTCACATGATGAGTTGCTACTACTCAAAAGTAAGTAATAAACCTCCCCTTTCTATATACGACAATGTATAGTATTGTTTACAAATACCAGCTCTACCCAGAAAGCCCGCGCTGAGAGCCTATTTTCAATTTTGCTCTCAGAAGGACAAAGATCTATTCTCTCTAACAAGAAGCTTTCTTTTCCTTGAACAGATTCCTCAGTTCACCTCCCCATAGCCTGGTGAGACAGGTACATGCTGGGGAAGGGTGGGGGATAAAGAAGGAAGGTACCTGAACATTCACAGTTCCCGTGTGTCAGGCACTCTGCTAATTACTTTCCCTGCATGATTTTATTTCATTCTCATCTCAACCCTATGAGGCGGATATAATCATCACCAGCCCCCACCCAACGCTAGGCTGAGGCCAGTGAGATGCCTAGAACTAAAAGTTTAAGGAAGCACTCATTCTCAGGGTTGTGCCAGTGGCGTCCCTGCACTGATATGACCTAAAGATGGTGTGCTTCCTTAAATCTTGCTCCCTAGGCCCCTCCTTCACTTCAGCCTCATCTGGGCCTGACCCTCACCGTTGTATAGTGAGAGAATCAGAGAGGCTGTAGCTCATGCAAAATTATATTCCTGAAAACTGACAGAGCTGTGATTTAAACCAAGTTTGCCTGACTCCAGAGAACTTGCCATTAAACCCTCAGTGATGCTGCTTAAAGTATGAATGATGCAGGTGCCATGGAAACGGGTAAAGGCATCACATGGAGTCTGTTCAAAGAACTGGGACCAACTGGTAGACAAGATGTCTTTAAGAAGCAAGCATGCACTTCCTTGAGTGCTTGTCCATCAAAGGCCACATGTTGACCGCAGCTGGGAGGTGGCCATACAGCCTTACCTCCCCGTTAACTGTCAGTCCCAGCCATGGCTCCATCCCCATTTATTGCATTCCTCCAGGCAGCATTTGCTGTCCCCCCTGGTGGAACACACCTGAAAGTCTCTCTACAGCACTTCTGAATCCCACTTTCAGATAATTAATTAAAAGTCTAAAATAGATCATTACCCAACACCTTCCTGGTGTCATTCAATAGGAGATTATCTCCCGACTGGATAGCTTGTTGCTTGACTTACCTTGATGCAGATTTCCTACATGGCAGGTATTGAGGAAACTGATACAGGGGCCAAGGGAAAACTTCCCCTTCATATTCTGAAGGTTCACTTAGAATTAATAAAAGGCAGGAGAAAAGGCAGACAAATTTATTTGATCATAGTTTTATGTGATGTGGGAGCCTTCAGAATAAAGATGCCAAGATACAGGGGAAACTGTCTCATTTTTATGCTTAGGTTCAAAAGAATATGGCCAGTCATGTAGAAATACGATTGGACAAAAAGAGTGTGATCTAATACTAATAGAGTGAGTGGGGAAACCCCGCAAGGCCTGTCCGTCTAGATTCTTCTTAGCCTCTCTGAGCATGCGTTCCTTTTGGATGCAGGGCAGAAACCTCTCTGGAATTGGGGTCTCATGACCTACGGTCAAACAAGGTAGGTCAGATAATTTCTTCATGGCTAGTTTTTACACAGAAAGGGCAGGGGAAGGGAGAGTTAGAGTACTATTTTTAGGTTTCGTGGCTGGCTTTGAAGAAAAGGGGTTCTGGTTTCTATGACCTGCTGGGGGAAGAGGCAGTCTAGTCTCTATGACTAGCCTTGGGGGAGAATGAGGGGCCAGACACAGGAGGGCAGGAGAAGGTCAGACAAAACTTTTGCTTCTGAGGCTGCTTCTGAGGTCTTCATTTGGGGTATCATTTTTCAAGCCCCACCAGTGAGGAGCAGAGTTCTTTTTCACATTCAGGTGAACTTCCCAGGACAGTTTGTCTAACTGTACCTGTGTTCTAGTTAATCTCAAGAATCTGAATATAGAAAAGAATTCCTCTGTCCCCTAAAAAAAGAGGGAAAGGTTCAAAGAGAGTTTAATATTTGATTGGCAAGTACTCACTGGGCTGCTATAATATATGAGGCACTGTGCTAGTCTCCACCAAGGACACAGGGACAGACGTGCTGAGTTACTCAGGATCTTCCCTCCTTCTAATCTTAATTTGTGGATCAATCAACACATACCAATAGGTCCACCTTGTCACAAACTTGAAGACTAATTTTTATTACCCTTCAAATCTACCTAGGCTCTCACTTTAGTTTTTATTGCCCTAGTTATATGAAGTAGAATTTTGCCTTGTTATTCAACAACCAAGCCTCTACCTTGTATCTCAAATTTAGGAAGCAGATCTCTGTCTTATCCTACCAAGGCTCACAGAGCTCCTGATTTAACCCCTCTCCTATCCCTGGGGAGACCTTATGGGGTAAGGGAAAGAACCTGGACTTTGGGGAGAGCTAGGTCTGCCCTGGAAAGCCCTAGAGGAAGCAGGAAGACTCTCTCTTGGTCTAAAAACACACTGTTGATACTAGTTAACCCTCATATAACATAGATCAAGTGCCAGGGACTGTTCTGAGTGCTGTAGGTGGACTGACTTGTTGAACCCTCACAGGAGCCCTAAAAGGTAGGCGTGGTTACTATGCCTACCTTATCAATGAGGGGATCTAAGGCACCAAGAGCTTAAATTTCTTGCCCAAGACGGCACAGCTAGAGAGTAGTGGAGCCGGGGCAGCCTGGAAGTCCAGCTTGAGAGACTGTGCTCTTAACTACTGTGCTTCACTCGCAGGTGGATTTGTTGGATAAAGGAAATGACAACACAAATAAAAACGCAGTTGCATTTCAAAGTGATAAGGAATAATTCCAAAGTGCCACAAAGAGTGAATTTAAGGATAAAGAAGTAATCAGGGGCTTATATCAATATTCAAATCAGTATTAGAACAAAATATGGGCCTCAGGGGCTGGGGCTGGGGTTTCCATACCCACCCAGGAGCAGGAACTGAGAGCTCAGGCCTGCTTAAGGAGGTACCCTGGAACTGTTTTCTCAGCTTATAGCACATAGCCTGAATTGCTGTCCTGTCTGTGACACAGGGATTAGAAAAGCAACCCATGACTTCTGTTTCCAGATGAAATAGATGACCAGAAAAACCTCCTGGTAAAGAATTCATAAAAACTCTGAATCAAGTATAAAAATCAAGGAACTCTCCAGAGGTTAGAAATGATGGAAAATACAATTCAGAAAGAAAATTATTATTTTTCCTAGGGCTATCTGCTAATTTTTCATGACCTAAAACTTAGGTTTTAACAAACCATGTACCCATGGAACAGTAGACAAAACCTAGGACTCTGAGGAGAAGTTGAATCAGGAATCCATAAATAAAGACAAGATTGTCATAAGTGATTTAGGAAAAATAAAATAAAACAATAAACTTGCTCTCCAGAAAGCAAGACTGAAATGTTTGCTTATCTCTGGGTAAAGTAGATTAAAGCCTTACCAAGAATCTCTACCCACAAGCCCATCTGCACATGAGTTTGTGTCCAGAAATCACATGTGATGTATAATCCAAAAAATATTCCAAACCAAAAATGTAATTGAAAGTAGTCCAGTGTTTTAGTAGTGTAGAATACAAGTAAAATTCTCTTTTGAGGAATGTATTTTAACTCAGGTCTCTGGAAGTAACATTCCAAGAAATATGCACTCACAGTAACAAATTACATGATGTATAGAAGCCAGTAACCATAATTAAGATTAAAAACAAAAATAACAACAAAAACCTAGACTTATGATCAGTGTTAGAATAGCCAAAATAAAAAATTAGTATAAATAATATATTTAAGGAAATAAGGTAAGCGTTGAAAGTATAACAAAAAATCACCTCCCTTCTCCCCCAAAAAACTATCAAAATTGATCAGAAAAATTTGCAAAATAATCAAATGGAAATTTTAGCAACGATACATGAATAAATGGTAATTAGAAACTCTACGAATGAATTAGATGGCATATTATACAGAGATAATGACTAAGCAGGGTCGGGCCTGGTTAGTACTTGGATGAGAGATAATGAGAGTCTTGGTGAACTGAAAGATAGGTTTAACTAATTACCAAGGTGGCAGTCAAGAAAGGCAGAAAACAGTAAATGGGAAAAAGACATCAGGAGTCACAGAGGATAGAGCAAGATGGTCTAACAAACAATCAATTGGTGAACAAAAGGAGATAATAAAAATACTAAGGAAAAGGAGACCATATTTGAATAGATCATTATCTGAAAAATTTTCAGAATCACTGAAATCACTATCTGGTAGGTGCAAGAATCTAATAAATCCCCAAAACCCAAAAATGTGCATTACTATGAGAGGGGCTATAGACTGAGAGCTGACTTCTTATGTGCAAAAATAGAAGCGGGAACACAATGGAATAATATCTTTAAAGTACTAAAAGAAAACCATTGTCAATCTAGAATATACACGGTTTCAAAGAAATCATCTTTCAGGAACAAGGGTGAAATAAAGGCATTTTCAAACAAAAACAAAAAAATTAGTATTTAAGATCAAGAGACCTTCATAAAGTATGTACTTCAAGAAGAAGAAAAACAAGTCTCAAAAAAAAAAAAAAACCATGAAATTAAAGGAGGGAGGGTAAGCCAAAAAAAAAAGTAAATGTGAATGAATATAAACAATCTTGGAGTTTACAGAGTAATAAAATTATGTCTTATTTATGAGATTAAAGAAGAATTAAAAATAGACATCATCTTTACTATTTGAGGATAAGCGGCAAAAAAGCATTCCATAGTT
>RJWJ010027874.1:0-21852 GCA_004363605.1 Indri indri
TATAATAAAATCAATGGGGCACTGAAGGGTACTTGCTATGTGGTCAATTTCCTCATCTGTCCAAAGAGGATACATTAACTTTTAGTTCAAAAAGTAGGATTAAATGAGATAATCTGTTTGAAGGACCTAGTCCAGTGACTGATTCATGAAAAATACAATTTATGTTAACTATTACTATTATCATTAATTTAAATTGGGGACTAAGAATTCAATTTGTATTTGTCCTCACTCTACCAAGAATCTACTCAAATACTGAGAAAGTTAATAGAAAGTTTGAGTTGCCTTTTCCTTTTTAGTAAATTACTGCTAACCAGACTAACTTATTTAAAGTTAGGATAAATTTTAAAACAGTAAATAAAATTCATTTTTTAAACCATTTTTTAAAAAATAAAAATTCAAATCCAGTGTTGTTCACATTCTTGATAATTCTCATTTCTTCTCTGCATAAGAACTGGATTTAATATGCAAACTATTTTGGAAACAATGTTTAAATACTATAGAATGTAGACAACATTCAGTCAAAGCTTGTCTTCACAATTTTGTATGTTGTTTAGTTAACAAAGCCCAAGTACAAAACAGTTATATGAAAGGATTTACTATAAAATTGCACATTTTTACCAAGCAATAGACTAATAAAAAATCACTCTTGTAACCAAATTAGATCTTGATTTATAGATATATTCAGCTTTTAAGTTTACTTGATATAAATTCAGAATTCTATTAACTTAATTGCCATAAATTGTCTATACAAGCACAATCCAAAAGCTGACTCAAAGGATTGGTTTTTAGGTATATTTTATGTTGTTTTCACTGACCTTGGTTGATTTCAGCAACAGGGGAGATTGACCATTCCAAATTCATATTAGTTTGATTTCAATACAATTGAAATACACATACAGGAATGACCTTCAACACATGTGGTAAATCTGATCTCTCCCACTCTCTCTACCTCCCTGCAGCCCTCACAACCCTGATCTGTTGCTGGATTGCTACCATGCTTTCATAACCTGCTTTCCGCTTCTACTCTTGAAGGAAGAGTAGTCAGAGTAATTCTTTAAAAACTGAAGTTAGATCACAACTCTCATATTTCACACTCTCCAAAGACATCTCTACTTGCATAATAAAAATATATGAAATATTTTACTCCATAGTATATTTGTGGTCATCTCTTTATAAATGACCCATAATTCCACATGACCAGGCCAGATCTTGTCATTCTAACCCCATCTCCTGTCACTCTCCCAACGTATGGGCTCCTTCCTCCCAGCCCTTTGTTTTCTTCCCTGAACACACAGATCCCATCCCAGTCTCAGGACTGCACACTTGCTATTCCTTTTTCCTGAAGTGCTTTCCTTCAGTTTGTCCCATGGCTGGCTCCTCTCAGTTCTTGTGTTTCTCCCAGAGGCTTTTCTTGAACTCAACTAAAACACCACCACCGGGACCCATGCCACAGTCATTTTTAGTCCTTGGTCTTGCTTTATTTTCTTCTTAATACTTATGGAAACTGAAATTCTTTCTTTTTTTTCTTTACTTGTTTATATACAGAATGTGAGCCCTATGACTGCAGGAATATGGTGTGTTTCATTCACTGTTATGTCTTTAGTGCGCAGGTCAGTGTCTTGCCCACAGCAGGCATTCAATAAATATTTGTCAAATGAGTGAATATTTATTTTTACATGCAAATCAGAATAGACCTATGTATTAGTAATATCAAAAAGACTTGTTTCTGTGTTGGGTATCTTTTGCTTGCTCCTCAAAATCCATCTCCAGACCCTTCACCCTGCTCAGTGCCCTGGGGAAACTGACCCCTTTGGACAATACCAGCAGCTTGGCTTCTGCTTGAGTTTGGCCAGTGGTGAGCATTTGCAAGTGATTACAGGGAAACAGGAGGGTTAGCTCGGGAATTTTTCCAAACCAGAGTGACCCAAGTTGGCTGCATCCCTCTAATCCTCAACAGGACTCAGTCCTGTCAGATGCACATCTTTCTTCAGCTACCTTTTTCAGGACTAGGGGTGGTAAGAGCTTCTCCCTGTGATTAGTCCCAAGGTAGTTTTCCTTAAACCTTGCATAAACTTTTGTGAATAGCCCTTTAGTAAACTCTCCTCAAAATATCAGTGAAAATGTGCCATCTTTTTCCTTATTTTGAAATTTCATGCTAAAGATTTTTCACTCAGATTTCAAAAATAATGAATTAATTCATCATTTGGTGGTGTGGTATAGAAACCAAAGAACATGAACACCTAACTTAATGCAACTTTATGTAGGCTTGAAATTTCTTTGAAAGGTATTCTTCTCACCTCCAATCTAAAAATGAATATGTCTATAAATATATGACTATGTGAAGGGTAACGAATATACGAAATGTTTTACTCCACAATATATTTGTGCTCATCGTAATATACATGCATAAATAAAACATAAGTAAATTTGATACTTCGAGAATGTGTACAAAGTTTACATTGTGGTTTTCTGTGCCCTGGGTTCACTACTGCATACCCTGGAATTACTCGTGGTCCATTTTGAGATATATGACTTCAGAGAAGAGAGGCACCAAACAATGGAAATGTATAAATTTGTCTTTGGGATCCTACCTGCTTTGTTGGCTTTCTGTTTCAATATTTCATGAAACTCAGCATTAAGTTTAGCTGTCTTGATTTTTAAAAAGTTCATGTTAATAAACAACAAAAGTTAGATGATTCAATGACACCATCAAACCAATTTGAATAATATATGTGAATTTAGTCTTCTGGAAATAGTATGTATGCTTTGTTGAGGATCAAAGGGTCACCTGATAATGGGAATTTCAATTACATGGGTGGAGAGAAAAATAAGGTAATCACTAGGTGAGAAGTTTTTATTGTCAGAATTTCTTTAATGGAATCTCGTAAATCAATGATTCCCAATTTTGGCTGATTGCTAGTATTATCCAGTAAACTTTTAATAGTTCAGGTTGCCAGGCCCTGGCCCAGAACTACTGAATTCAAATGTCCAGAAGTTATCCTGGTAATCTTTATTTCAACCAAACCAGGTCATCTTCAGGATCAGCTGTTGTGAATTACATGTGTGGCATCTTACCAAATCAAGTTCAGTTCTATTTACCTCTACATGAGTAGATTTTTAATCCCATTTTTGCATTTCCAGAATTGTTACTATTAAGTAATTCCATTTCATTGTATGATTTCGGTTTCTTTAACAGCACCACTTTTTTGGGAGGGGGAAGTATTTCTATTTTTATCTTGATCCACTGGAGAGGGGAGGAAATGTTTCTAAGTAAGAATTAGAAAATACAGTTGACTCAAGATATTTTCATTTAAGAGAAAAAAATATAAATTTCTATAAAATCCTTTTATCTTTAAGCATTAGCCAATATTAGTATCTTAATGTAATTTGCAATCATAGGCATCGTATCCTTAATCTAATAAGAATTGAAATATTTTTGAAAGAAAGTAGAAAAATAATGATAAAATAAATTAAATTATAGGTGCACCTTCATTTATAAGATAGATTTTTTTCTGAGAGATTGGCTGTTGAGGTAATATCTATTAACTAAATTATATTTTCCCATTGGCTTGAGCTTATAATTGGAAAGGCATGATTCTTGGACTGAAATACAAATGGCAACGTGGTCTTGAGCCTAAAAAGGAGGCAGATGTAACTTTGCTGCAAAGTTATTTTAAAATGTACATATTTAAGTATAAATTATAGATGTTGATAAAATAATAATACTTAAATGCATCAATAATAGTGCACCCCAATTCTTATGCCTTTAGGGCTCTGGCAATAATTGAAGATGAACCCTGTAGGGAAAAACAGTCTAGATAAAGCATATCGTTGCTTCCTTCCTGCTGGGGAAATATAGTATCTCTATATCCCTAATAAGTATTGTCTATTTTTTTCAGCTTGTAACAAACTCTAATTATTACTGATGCCTCAATTATTTTCTTGTACTATGAGTATGCAATACTATTGGGATTGAGGAGATGTAGTTAGAAACAGTGATTCTAAATGCCAAATTTATTTTATGCACTTTCAGGAACCCAGAATATTTTGTAATATCAGTTGTCCATGTTTAAGATTTTGATAAACATTAGTTTCTCCATGGTTAATTTCCTTTTTGTGAGGTCTGCTCAAACACTTTCAGGATAATTCCAGTTGTGTGAAATCACATTTTCTTTATTTTTGAGCCTGAATTTTAGAATGTATAAACATTTTGTCTGATAGACTCCACATTTTTAATGCATTGAATTTTGTTAATGGCTGCTAAATTGGCCCTGTCTCTTATTCTACGTTCTCGTACGCTACCACCTAATGGATTACTGTTTCATTTGACATTCCTTTCCCAAGCAACTTAGATAATCTGTCCACGGGAAGACCTTGGTAAAACTCTGATTAAGCTCACAACAGCAGTCAGTGGAATTCAGTATTTCCCCAGCTACAGCTGAGTTTCAACAGATATGTGACTGAGATACTCACAAGGTGAACTGCGTAACTGTGTGGGACTCCAAATGGGGCTGCAACCCTGTGATACACATCCCAGCGGTTTTCACACTCACTTTTTAAGATGTGAAACCCCTGAGAACATGTCTTTGGGTTGAAAATAGTCCTCACCATCAGTCTCCTGCATCTCTATTTAAACTACAGAGCTGTCTCTTGAATTAAAATGCGAGGTGTTGTACCAGAAAAGACCTGGTTTTGTTAAGAGAGTGAATAATCAGGGGCAGCTGGAGACTGGGGGTGGTCAAAGGACCACCTAAGTTTTACTCTATTATCAGAGAGAAGCAAAGGAGAGCCAGTTGATGGTGGCCATTAAAAAAGAGAAAGAGAAAGAAAGCCAACCTAAGTGAACAAGCAGAGCTTTATTCAACATCTGCACTCCTGCTTTTTAGACTTCTGTTACATAATGAATTTTTCATTCTTTTATGTTTTCATTATGAAATTTATTGTGATTCCCTTATTAAAAATCATAGATTACAATCATAATTATCTAATGAATTTTAATGAACTTATCTTTAAAGATAGTTATTTGCTTTCTAAATAATATTGCTTCTGTATATTAAAATTTCAACTTTTATAAAGTCTCTTAAAAAAAGAAAGTACACATTTAGGGGAGAAAAAGGAAACACATCATTTGTAGCCAGTGTTTCAGGAGAAATCTTGTCATTTCCCTCCAGTGCAGCTCATCATAAAAGCTCTAAGGAAATAGTGTTTAAAATCAATTAACCAAAAAGGCCAAAATCAATTTAACAAGAGTTAGCTAATGTTTTACTAAAGTGAACTCTCTTTTCTTTAAACATGATTAATATCATTTAGGGGTTGTTATTAGCAGTGTCACTTCTAAAAAGTGTGACCAATTTGTAATGAAAGGGCCTTTGTGTACACGTATGGGATTTATGAGAGGCACAAAAATTTAATGTGGTATTAGTGATTACATCTTTTCCTTGCCTTTGATATTTTAAGAGAACACTCCATTTTTACTCTGTCTCCTTGGAATGTCTCCTAAAAGGTCACTGAAGGATCAAGAAATATTTAACCTATAACCAACCATCATTAAAGCAGCTCTATGCAAATTAGATTCTAGGCTGACATTTAACAATGTTGGCATTGGGTAGAATCATAAAAATCAATGGATTTTAAAGTTAGAAGGGGCTAAACAATATACGCCAGTAATTTTCAAACTATTTTTAACAGCTTATTTCTTGTAAGAACCCCAGTATATACAGATGCTTTAAAATGCATCTGTCATGACTGAAAGGAGGGCTATTTAAGCTGGGCTTTCAGGGTTTCTCCAGCAACTTAGTTCTCTACCCCAGACCCAAGGCCATGGTTTGAAGACCAAATAGCCCTTTCCTACCTTAACACAACAGTAAACTGAAAGCTAATGTGTTTAAATGACTTGTCTATGTTAGCACAGCATACCTATACATTTGAAATACAACTTGATCCATATCCGGTATTAATACTGTGATCTTTTGTTTTTCCTTCTCACTGTTCATTCCTAATATGTTGTTTTGTATCAGAGTTTCAGATTTTTACACTTTAATTGGCTTTGTCAGATCATGGTGCTACTGTGAATTGGATCCATACGTAAATCTATGTCTCTCAGTTTAAACAAAAACTGGGAATGCTCTACTGTTAATCATGAATATCACACTTTTCATTAATTTCATATGCATATAAGACTCCCAGCCACCAAAAATTAGGTCATATTTATCTTTGTAAATTTAGCTTCTGGCAATAGTAATGCTAATACCAATTGTCACCAGTCCATTCAGGTAAATTAGGTTGAATCATACAAAATTACCAACATTTGAACTTGATAATCTACAAAAACAGTTTCATGTGGCTTAACCTAATGCAATTTCTAATCCTTTAGATAGTTCTGTAATGCAACTATTATCTCTATTTCATAGGTGAGGAACCTCCAGTTGATGAAGAAGAGCTTTGCCCAGGGCTACACTGCCAGGAATGTCAGGGCAGGGATTTGGAGCTACACGTCTTTCTAAACCCCATGCCTTTTTTCTTGTGCCATGCTGCCCTAAATGCTCCGATTATTTGAATATACCAAGAGAGCAACTTTGTTCAAAGCTTATATGTGTTCCAAATCTCAGAATATATTTGTTTATGAAGAAACCTTTATGTAGTATAATAATATTTATGAAAACTGTGATCAGATATCAGCATTACGGGTTGTCTGAGACGTTCCTGCTGGTGTTAAACTCCTCGGCCACATCAGCTGTCAATCTAACTTAATTTACTATAGCTCATATGCACGGTAGTCTTACCACATGTTCTTATCAAACCAGGAGATCTTTATTTTGACTAGAATTTTGAACTGAAAAAATATGGTGGTCCAAAAAAACAACAACAAAAAAAAGTCTATTGGAATGTGAGAATATTGCCATAGAATTTCAATCTAATTGCAGAAACTGTAAGGTAGAAAAATAATTAACCTTTGTGTCTGTAACCTTCCATCTTTTAAATTCAAAGGAAATGAATTAAAGACAAATAACCACAATAAAAACTTTCTACTGTAAAAGAAAGATAAGCAAGATAAGTATATAGATGGGGGAAGTAACACAGATTTGTAAAAAGATCGTTTACTGCTGTCAGTGATACAGCTCAAATGGCTATCAAGACCCAGGAAATTAAATGTATTTGAAGTAAATTGGAAGTAGGTTTTTTTTTTTTTTGTTTTGTTTTGTTTTCTCTATAACCATTCCAGGCTATTAGTTCAAGAAGTGTACACAAGAGTTACTTTTTTTTTTTTTTTAATTACATTTCTCCCTATCCCTAGAAAAAAGACTTTAGGCCTCTTATGTAAACCATTTACTTTTTTAAAATGGGCAAAATTAAAAATGAAACACATCAGGTAGAAACACAAATCCATGAATATGTTCATAGTATGTGCTATATTTTTTTACATCTTAATTTTAGATAAATGCTGTACTTCGCATAATTTTAAAAAATAATTTTTCGATTTTTTTCCTGACCAGCACACTAAATAATAATCAAAAATACTTTGGACATGAGGCTACATTTTGTAATATTTTGTTTTTGTTTCTTATTTATATTAATAGAATAGTGAAAATCTATCTCAAATCCTGCAATATTACCTTCATATAGAAAAGCTTAACGAACATGATATATACAATAAGGAAAAGGAAAATTAACAAGTTCTTATCAATTCAGAACCAATATTTTAAATATATCCTATTACTAACATGCTTATACTCAATATCGACATTTTTAAAAATACAAATTAATAGGATGTAAAGGTAATCTGGCTGTATCTCCTCTCATCTAATGATTGTCAGAGTTGATTCCACTGCTCTGGATTGCCAAGAAACTGCAGCCCCACCTATCTCTCATCCAAGCATAACCCTTCTGAAGTTGGTGTAGGCCAATCAAGATATGCTTCTAAAACAGAGCGAGTTTCTTCTATCAAGGATTTAGTAGTATGGCATAGCAATGTCCTCTGCTAGAACATCAAAGAGGTTAGAGTAAATTTCAAATGACTTCTCTTAGTCCATTTGGGCTGCTATAACAAAATATTAATACCATAAGCTGGGTAGCTTATAAACAACAGAAATTTATTTCTCACAGTTCAGGAGGCTGTGAAGTCCAACCTCAAGGTACAGGCAGATTCAGTGTCTGGTGAGGGCCATTTTCTGGTTCTTAGATGGCACCTTCCAGCTGTGTCTTCCATAATAGAAGGGGCAAGGCAGATCTATGGGCTTCTTTTATTCCAGGCATGAGGGCTCCACCTTCATGACCTAATCACCTCCCAAAGGCCCTACCTCCTGACACCATCACCTTGGGGCAGTCAGGATTTCAACATATGAATTTGAGGGAGACAAAAGCATTCAAACCACAGCATGAGTGTTCCCAAAAATAGGCATTAAAGAGCTCTCTGTGGCCTAATGACATGAGGAAATTCTTCCTGAGCAGATGGACTTTGAAAGGCACAGAAAGGAGAAGGTAAATAGAAGAAGTAAGGAGGTGGATTCCATGAGGGGAAATGTCCTTGGTGAAACCAGAGTCAGCAATGCTCGAACTAATAGATCCTTGGTTTTCAGGATTTTATCATTGTTACTTTAAATAATTTTTGAATGAGCCTTTCATCTGCCAAGTTTTTGTAACTTGGAAATGTGAAACCATTTGTTTTAAAAATTCTGTGAAAAACTTTGAAAAAGAAGCCTAAAGAGACTGGTTGATTTCTATAAAATGATGGCTCTACATTGTCTAATGAGGTTAAAACTTTGGATCCTAGATTCTGACAGATTTGATTTTGTTTTTTTTCTTTGTTTGTTTGTTTGTTTTTGAGACAAGGCCTCACTCTGTTGCCCCAGGTAGAGTGCAGTGGCATCATCATAGCTCACTGCAACCTAAAACTCCTGGGCTCAAGGGATCTTCCTGCCTCAGCCTCCTGAGTAGGTGGGACTGCAGGTGTGCACCACCATGCCTGGATAATTTTTCCAGTTTTTTTAGAGGAGTCTAGCTATTGCCCAGGCTGGTCTCAAACTCCTGACTTTAAGGGATCCTTCTGCTTTGGTCTCCCAAAGTGCAAAGATTGCAGGTGTGAGTCATGACTCTCATTTCTAGCTGGTTGACTTACTGATGGGGATTAATGATAATGGGAATTTGATAATGTTCATCCAAAGGATCTTCATCAGGTTCAAATGAGACACTGTATGTAAAATGCTTAGCACGGTGCACATAGAGCCCAATCGTTGATTCTAGTCATTAAGATTTTGAATTTTAAAAGTGATTAAAAGGGGCCCTGTTGTTTTTAAACAGTTAAGAACAAGAATAATTATTTAGTAAATGAAAACCGAATAGGTTTTTGGAAAAATAATTTAATGTTCACTTCATCTTATATTAAAATAGAAAATACATCTTGATTCTATAGTTAAATGTGAAAATAAAGCTACAAACAAGGCAGTAAAAACTGAGCACTGAATAATTTATCAAATATCTGGATTGGGGGAACTTTCTATTTATAAAAGCATTAGTGAAATAAAAGATCTTATTCACAGCTGGTGATAGTGTAAATATTTTTTGTTTTTCTCAGAAACATTTTTGCAGTGCGTGTTTAAAAAACCTTAAAAATGTTCGTGTCCTTTGAATCAGTAAGTCAATCTATTTAAGCAAATACTTAAATTCTAATGAAGCAATAAAAATTTTGCACAATGGCTCATGGAAAAACATGTTCACACTAGTATTCATGTAAGGAAACAAAGAGTAATCCTGGAAATAACTTAATGTCCAAAAATAAAGGAATGGTAGTTAAAATGTGGTATATCTACATTATATAATATCACAAACCATATAAAATGGCATTTACAAGTTTAATGACATAAGAAAGTTTTTTCTTTTTAATTTCAGAATATTACATATATTACCTTTGCACCACCAGAGTCAGATCTACAAGCAAGCCCATCCCCCAGAATGTGTACAGCATCCATTAGGTGTGAATTTACCCATCCCCTCCTCCCCCCTGCACCTGCCTTACACCGGACTAATGTTACTTCCATATGTGCACAAAAATGTTGATCAATTAGTACCAATTTAATGGTGAGTACATGTGGCGCTTGTTTTTCCATTCTTGTGATGCTTAACTTAGAAGAATGGGCTCCAGATCCATCCAGGATAACACAAGCAGTATTAGTTCACTATTTTTTTATGGCTGAGTAGTGCTCCATGGTATACATATACCGTATTTTATTAATCCACTTATGTGGATTAATAAATTGATGGGCAGTTGGGTTGTTTCCACATCTTTGCAATTGTGAATTGTGCTCCTATGAACATTCGAGTGCAGTTGTCTTTTTAATAGAATGTCTTTTTTTCCTTTGGGTAGTGGGATTGCTGGATCAAATGGTAGTTCTACTTTTAGTTCTTTGTGGTATCTCCATACTACTTTCCATAGAGGTTGTACTAAATTTCAGTCCCACCAGGAGTGTATGAGTGTTCTTATCTGTCTGTATCCACGCCAACAAAAGAAAGCATTTTTTCAGCATTAAGTGGAAAAAAGCAGGATACAGAATTATAAATAGAGTAAACTTACAACTCTAAAGTGATACGCAGAGAAAAATGGAAAGAGATTAAAATAATAAATGTTTATTTCTTGAATGGTGAGATATGGGCTTGTATAAATTCTTTTCATTTACACTTTTTAATACTTAAACATTTTCTATAATATTGTGGCTCAGAAAATGATACCCAGTGTGTAGTGCTTTGGCACGCTGAGTACCAAAGCACATTGCAAGGGGCTCAGAAGCAAAGTCTCTCTCTGACCTGCTCCTGCTCTCCTGCCTTCTGCCCATTTTTCTCCCCCAAGGAAAGACATAGAAAGTATAGTTTGTCATCTTCAAGGTAGGTCATAGAAACTAGAATCTCTGTCCTCCAAAGACAGTCATAAAATCTAGAAATATTACTCATTCTTTCGTGCAAGAGCTGGCCATAAAAAATTCTCTGACCTACCTTGTTAGACAGTAGGTCATAAGACCCTCATTTCAGAGGGAGCCTGCCCTGGACTCAGGAGGAAGGATTGCTACACAGAAAGACCATGAAGAATCTGAATAGACAGGACTTGCTGGGTGCCATGGTTTGAATGGTCCCCTCCTAAACTCATGTTGAAATCGAATTGCCATTGTAACAATATTAAGAGATGGGATGTTTAAGAACTGATGAGATCATGAGGGCTCTACTCTCATGAATGGATTAATGTCATTATTGTGGGAGCGGGTTAGTTATCATGAGAGTGGTTTCCTGGTGCATAGAATAAGTTTGGCCTCCTTCCTCTCTCTCTCTTGCACACTTGCTCGCTCTTCTGCCTTTCACCATGAGGTGACCTGGCAAGAAGATCCTCACCAGATGTGGCTCTTTCATCTTGGACTTCCCAGCATCCAGAACTATGAGAAATAAATCTCTTTATAAATTACACAGTCTGTGATACTCTGTTCTAGCAACAGAAAATGTAGTAAGACTTGGTTTCCTCCCTAAGTCTATTACTATTAGATTAGAAAAGGCTTCCATATCACATAAAACTTTGATTAAACAAATTTGTTATGTTATTCCCTTGTCACTCTGTCTTTTGTTGTAGGAGTGTCAGCAGTGACCCTGGACCTAGGAAAAGTATCCTAGTTTTCCATTCCTAAAATGAGATGAAAATTAATAAGTTTTTCAATTGTGGTCAAACATATATAACATAAAATTTACTATTTTAACCATTTTTAAGCATTCAGTCCAGTGGCATTAAGTACATTCACATTGTTGTGCAACCGTAACAACCATCCATCTCCAGGACTTTTTTCATTTTCCAGAACAGAACTCTGTACCCATTAAGCAATAATTCTCATTGTCTCTCTCAATAACTCTCCTTAACCTCTGGCAACCATCAGACTACTTTTAGTCTCTATAAATTTGACTACTTGAGGAACCTCATATAGTGGAATTTTACAGTCCTTTTGTGACTGGCTTGTGAACTAAGATTTTTGCAAACCATATTTTTCATGAAAGTATTAATACTAGAAATTAAACCAAATAGTAGATAAGGAAATAAAGTAGTAAAAGGTCAAGCAAGCTCCAAAAGGTTGTAAAAATAGCTGAGATATATTATGATTAGATAATACATAGTGATATAAAATAATTTTAATAACCTTTTGTATGTCAAGTATTTTAGTATATGGGGAGTTCAAGGAATTTAAACACTCTGCTGAAAGGATATAGCCTCTAGTGAAAAGTGTGAAAAGAAACATAATTACCTGCTTATCAACATATAATTCTTTTAAAACACCTCTTTCAAACATAAAACTAGACAGAAAAAGTTAAAACCTGCTTATACTAATGAAATGCTCATGCCAAAGTACGGGCCTCTCATTTTAATGAGTCTGTTAGTCTACTGTATCTATAGTCAAAGCAGTTTTTGAAATGTTCTGATTATCCTTAAATGACAATATAAATATAAAATAGCACAATAAAAGACATGTATCTATATTTTTGAAAATTAAAACTATCTGCAGTATGCTTTATAGTTACAGATAGCAACCTTAATTTAACTGCTTGAAGTACAAAAATGTGGTATTTTAATAATATCACATTTTTCTTCAGGTCTAATAATTCAGATTTTTTGTATATTGTGTGCATACATACATGACAAATACAGGTACAGAAGGTCAGTTTCACACAGAAGGAACACATAAACCAATAATGGATTTACTTAGCTGTTATAAGTTCTTAGCATTGACCCCAAAGTGCAGCTTTATAGATTGGCTTAGTATCTCTCTACCTACTTAAACTTCTGAATTTAAGTTAGCCAGAAAATTGTGTTAACATTTCAGCATAGCATTTCAACATTCGAAAAATCTTTCAGAGGGATCAGATGGAAGAAAACACAAGACGGGTGAGTGAAGTTTCAGGGACATCAGGTAGAATGACCTTAGTTCTTATGTTTATTGTTTTGAATATTCGTTTCAGTGCAAAAACAGGTCTGACATTGAGCGAAATTGTATCAAAAGTGGAACAGTAAAATGGAAAGCTTGAGTCACTGATAGACAAGAATCAACAAAACAGAACTTGCTCTCAGCTACAAAACGGAATTGTCTCTATATTCCATGAACATAAACATGTACAATGCTATGGCTCAGTGTTTAGAGAGAATGGTGGACTTTGAGTAAATGTTAGTGTGAGGAATGTGTAGACTCTAACTGTACTTAGAGAAATCACTAAGAGTTGGGAGACTCTGTACTCTGAAGAGAGAAAGAACTAAGGGTTGGAGATTTGGAGACTCTGTACATAGCAGTTGTTCTGGATTATATTTTGCTTAATAATGAAGCAAATGAAGAGAGAAAAGAAATTTGAATTTCGCTTTTATAACATAGATATCCGTATCACTGTTTGCATTTTCGTATGTTAACTATTGTTCCAAAAATCTGTGTCTGCCTTTGTGTCTGTGAGTTAATACCATATTGGAGAGGAAAAAGACATGTTTTAGAATATATGAATACCGTAAAGTGAAGACACCGAAGCACTAGTGAAATGACCTCTAGCTTGACCTTTTCCTGTTTTTTTTCTTTCCCTCTTAGACATTTTTCTTAAAAAAAGAGACAGAAGTTCTGTCCCTGGATAGTAAATTAATTTAGTGTGCCTTCTTTAAAAAAGGCAGGGCGAGCAGGAGACAGGGTGGCCAGCTCCTCCCTTTAGAATGTGTGGTGGGAAGTCTAAGGGAAATGGTCATAAACTTCTAACACAACATGTTTAACTAAAATGAAAAATTTATTTCTTCCAATTTTCATCATTAGACATTTAAGGTCAATTAATTTCCTTTGCGTTCCAACTCAGTTGTTATTTTGGACCTGTCTTTACTAATATGCTTAAGCCTGCCATCGGCTCATAAGCCGCCTCCAAAATTGTTTCTTTTTATTAGGCTTTAACCATTTTGAGCCTTGAAAACAAAATATAATAGAACATGTCCCAAGTGACATCAATAATTAAATTTGTGGAAGCTTTCCAGTTCCCTTGGTGTAACAAATTCAAATATAAATTTATTGCTAAGGGCAAAACCAAAGTATTGTCCTGCAGTGACTTGGAAATTTAGTTAACATGATAACTAACAAAACTTTCTAAAAGAATAGACAAATTGCTCCCAACTGCACATAAAGGCATATGACATAAGGTTAGACAAAAGATTCGTGATTTAAGTGTATTTCTTTTGAAATGCAAACAACCTAAAAGAATCTTTACAGCTCTCTTAGGAAAAATCTCCTGGGTGGTATCATTTGTGCTGAGAGGTCTTAGAATGGGCTGGTAGGGTGCTAATGGAAAATCTTACCATCTTGGCATTTGGGGATTTACATGTACAAATCCCTGGAGCACTTACTGAAGATGCTCACATAAATCTCTGCATCATTCCTCGAGATGCATTTTCCTTATTGCTGCTTTTAGCTCTACATTTTACAGTTTTATTTCTTAAGAAGTATCTGACAAGGAAACAGTCTTGATATTATCTGGAAGAGGACACAATTCTGTTATGAGCATCTCAATATTTCAATTTATGTATTTATTTAAAAAATTGTCTTCACCATGATTGCCATAACGTCATCAAATCACCAGTCAAAATTAAACATTCATAGTAAAAAGATGACTTAAGTGAAAGAAAAGTATATATACTTATGTGCTTGGAATTAAGTAAGTCTCTGTTTCTTGTTTGAATCCTGAGAATCTATTACAGCTTCCTTTAATCTTATAGGTTTTTGATACCATCACTCCATGGAATCCTTATAGACCACTTAATATCCAGGGATGACTTTTGACTTTCGTGATATCCATATCTATATCATTACAAATTGTGTTGTATCAAGGATGGTGGTATGCTCTTTAAAAAAAAAAAAAAAAGAAGGTTGTGATTTTAGAATAAGGTAGATATATTATTTCTATGGAATATAATAGATGAACTAGCTACCAACAAGGACCACAACTTTACAGTCAACACCTGGACAAAAGAACAACTGCTAATACTCAGACAGCTTCACATAAATAGAAGCATAGTGGATTAGACCAGATGTGCCAATGCAAGGCTATCAATATAAACAACACTTCACATCACAGCTTTCAAAGTAACTCTTTTTTACAGAATCTAAAACTTGAAGCAGTTTTTATTCTTGGAGGATGGGAGGAGGTAGGCTTTAGAAGTCACTGGTCCCATTGTGT
Organism: Indri indri; assembly: GCA_004363605.1. NCBI lineage: Eukaryota > Metazoa > Chordata > Mammalia > Primates > Indriidae > Indri > Indri indri. The sequence continues at coordinate 15,211 of RJWJ010027874.1, forward strand.
CATTTTACAAATGAAGTAAAATACAGTAAGGCAAGGTGTGTTTATGAGACAGATGTCATTCATGTTATAGCCTGGCATATGACAGCACTCAATAAACATTTACTGAGTGAATTGAACAAATTAATCATTTTCCCCCTGATTTTCTTTATTGCAACTACTACAGCTTATGTCTAGGAGACCTCTCCAGAAATAGGTGCATGCATTGTGACTAAGATAATATATTGTAGCTTTTTTCCTTTGCTACAAAAAGCTGCAGTTATGAAAGCAACAGTTTCGTTGAGGGGAGGTTAATGGATTTGTAACTAGAAGAATAGAGTCATACTGCAACTTATCAAACATTCAGATAAAAACCTAAATTACATCAGCAGTGAAAAGTCATGTTGCTCAAACATCAATTCTAATTTAAATGCATTTCTGGAGACTAGGCAAAATATAATTCTATTCCTCAGCTGAAGCAATACTATTTCAAGGAAAATTAATATAGAAGTCTGACAAACAGTAATGTTAATAACCTCCTCATATGTCTTTCTGATGACAACAGTGATGACAACATCATATTACAAAAAGAAATCTCAATCTGGGCAAAGTAGGTAGCAAGAGTCCACCTGAAGCACCTAATACAATCAGGTTTCTTTTCAAGCTGATGGCCCAAATAGTCACAAAGTGACATCTCCACGGAGCTGGCATTTTGTGTGTGAGAGAGGCTGATATTTGGATTGCTAAACTATAGCTTCCAAAGTTCATGCAAAAGCACACAGACATTATCAGTTTGGACATTCCAGAAAGCACATACACCACCAAAAGTAAATTGGACAATAAATGTAAAACTAAACTCTGAGTGGTAAATTACCACAAGGCAATTGCTGAGTTGCTTTATTTAACTCTTTTAATATTAAATGATAGGAACTGTTGAAAAAAATCTTTGTCATATGCATGTCAGCACGGTACTTTATTGAACTACAGCAGTTAATAGAGTCCTCTAAGCATCGAGAGCTAGCTTAAGGACCATGGAGGGTCAAATTCAGAACTCTAGTAAGGGTAGGAGTCAAGTACCGGTACTACTCTCAGACATACTTAGCATATTCAATGAAGTGGGGGAAAATGACTGCTAAGCTGGCTCAAACTAATAATGCCATATCGCATTATTTCGTATAAGACGAAAGTGAAGTGGGTAGAAGGAAGACTCCTCCATAAGAGCTACAAAGTGGAATTAGCAGCCCAAAGACTATTAAATTGTATGGCTTTTTCTAGCTTTTGTTTCATTGAAACCAAGCTTATGGAACTCTTCTCTCAACTTTCTCACTCTCCTGCTTATTTGTCTTCCTATCTTGTTTTCCTTTTTTTCTGTTTCATTTCCTTACACCTTTTCATAACCCACGGTGGCAAATAAACATGAAAATCCCTTCCTTCAATAATTGGCAATGCTTTTCTCAAGTTAAAAATGTTCTTGGAGGAGCACAGTGCTCATGCCTATAATCCCAGCACTTTGGGAGGCCAAGGTGGGAGGATCACTTGAGGCCAGGAGTTTAAGACCAGCCTGAGCAAAATAGTGAGACCTCTGTCTCTACGAAAAAACAGAAAAATTAGCTGCATGTGGTGGCACGTGCCTGTAGTCCCAGCTACTGGGGAGGTTGAGGCAGGAAGATTGCTTGAGCCCAGGAGTTTGAGGTTGCAGCGAGCTATGATGACAACACTGCATTCCAGCCTGGGCAACAGAATGAGACCCTGTCTCAAAAAACAAACTGTTCTGTTCCTTCCCTTACCTCCTCCCACCGTAGCCAGAAAAGAATGATTAACATTAAATTAGTCAACACAGTATAAGTGGAGATAAAATGGACTTTGTAGTGAATCAGGTCTCGGTGCTCTTGTTTGTTGTTGTACTCTTCTGCCAAAGTCACTTACTTTCTCAGAGCCTCAATTTTTGTCATTCATAAGGAATATTTTTTACTTCATCTATAATCTGTTTAAAGTCCTTCAGAAACCTTGCAAAACAATCTGGCATCTCTAGTTTACTTTTTTCCTTGTCCTATGCATAGAATACTTTTCACTTTTCTCCAATTTTGACCCCATGTCGCTATGTATGAAGCCGAATATTTGTGGAATGTTTTCTTCCTTTTAAAAATCTTCTAATGTCTACCTTGTCTGTACCTTTTTTTTTGGTGACTATAAGAAAAGTGATAATTCCTTTCTTTTTTCCAACATCTCTTGTTCACACTAAGATTTTGGTGCAACACACGGCACTGAGTACTCTGCATGGTATAATTGATCAGCATATTTATTTATGAATTCAGTTCAAGATGTTGGTGTGGATTTCATATATGTTTCTCTATAAATATGGCTAGTGATACAGTTCAGTATTTATTAGGGATGTTACTTTGGACTGAAAATAACAGACTGATAAGGCTAGGTTCCTTCAACTCGACTTAAGAGGCCAGCATCTTTGTTTGTGCATATGTTGCATGCACAAATACATGCATACACACATCTATGTTGCATGTGTGTGTATTTGTCATTACTTGTCATTATTTGTTAATGATTATAGGAACTGGCTGGCTTCTGTCAAGTCTCATGTACATATGAAAAAGTTGCCAAGATAGGTCGCATGTTGAGTAATTTGGGGAGCTTCTAAGTTTGGAGAGAATTTTCTTTTTTGTTTTTTTAATTGAATGTAGAAGAAAACTGGTGGGAAAAATAGGGTAGTGATTTGGCTAATTCTTTTCTTTATTTTAAAACAGGAAAGCTGTAAAAAGATGAGAGTTAAGGCTTCTTACTCTCTAAGACTACATTAAATAATTCAGCAGAAGAAAAAACTCAAGTCTACTATTTACTGCCATAGGCACTTGTGCAAATCTGGTTCTGTGATAACCTTTACTACATTTTGCAAGAGGCATTCTGTAATAAACATCGATAAACCAGGACCGAATATTTTTATTTAACATTTCCACATAGAGACTATAGCTATTTAGTATTCCTTCTAACATTTTCATGGTATAAACTTATTTCAACATTTTGATATGATCCTAATTATAAGAATTAAAAATATGCTAAAATGCACAAAATCAAATTTCAATCAGAAACCATGGGCAATTGCGATAACTATTAACAAAAGACAGTGTCTAAATTACTAAAGTTGTCATGGTTAAATTAATATAAATTTTTAAAAGGCTAATTTATGATTAAGGTGTCTATAATTAATTTAAATTGGCCTCCCATTCTTGAGCTATATAATGACAATATTATAATAGATATCTTTAAGATACTATTCAGTTCTGAAATTCTAAAATGTGTCTTTTAAAGTAAACTATTTAAATTTTAATTTTTCTTCCCTTTTAATTTTCTTTGTATTTAGATAGACATGTGTTTATTTGTGTGTATGTATACATATGATAAACTTTTTATTTAAATAGAATTAGAATGCATATTACCATTTTCCAAGACTTCTACTAATTTATCATTCATCCATTTGGCTTTTAGCAAGTAAAACGTTATTTTCTCATTTTGAGTTTATCAAAGCACATAATGGTCAATCATTTCTCTCCAGCCTGTATTAACCTATATTGCCACAATGCATTTACATTATTCCATCCAAAAGCATTATGCCTTCTATAAGTCTATAGGAGGTGAATATGTATGATAATAGGTAGAGCCTGTAACAAATATTTCCAGCTTTCTGCCACCTGTGGAGGTGGGGCTTGTGTCTTGCTTTGGCAATGAAACATAAGAACTTGTGTTATTTTTGCCAGCCAGATTTTAAAACCATATTCTGCCTTTCCAATTGTTTGGAAAATGAGTCTCCAGCAGCCTGGGTCCTAGAATGAAGATGTTGTAGAGGAGTCCCCAGCTGATCCTCAATATAACAAGAAATAACCTTTTTTACTTGAGATCTGTGAATTGTTTGTGTTTGTAGAATATTCATTCCCAATGGAGGTGATGAGAAATGTTTCTTAGGGGAAAAAGAAAAAATTACCTTTCTATGTATAAAATAGCTATATACATACAGTTTTTATGTGGTATCGAAATTCCACAGGGAGGTGATTAGGAAGAAAAGGTCTAAAAATGCCCCTGTCTTAGACTATTCAAGCTGCTATAAAAAATACCATGAACGGGGTGGATTAAAAACAACAGAAATTTATTTTTCACAGTTCTGGAGGCTGGGGAGTCCATGATCAAAGGCACTGGCAGATTCTGTGTTTGGTGGAGGCTCAATTTCTGGTTCACAAGTGGTGCCCTCTCACTGTGTCCTCACATGGTAACTATTTCTCTGAGGTCTCTTTTATAATGGCACTAATCCAAATCATGCGAAGTGTGCCCCCATAACTCAATTTCCCTCCAAAGACCCCATTTTCTAATGCCATCACGTTGTCAGTTAGGATTTCAACATGTGAATTTTGGGAGGTGAGGCACAAACATTCAGACCATAGCAGCTCCTTAGGGGAGTGGCAATGAAAAAATGTTGAGAAACAATGCTGTAGAATAGCCAAGCCTATGAGATCACAGGCTTTGTTGAGACTAGATATGGGTCTCGATTACCAACTATGATACTTTCGAAGTTTCATCATCAATCTGAGCTCCCATTGATTACTCAGGATTATGGGGCTAATATTAACAATAATACCACCATCATATGCTTTTCGAGAATTAAATAAGACAATAAATAATAAAGGTGTATGCAGTGCTTGCCATATTTAAAATGCCATTTTTAAAATGTAGGTATTATTTAATATTATGCTCTAATTGTTGTAATATTAAGAATAGTTTAATGTCCTATGAAGAAATATATTACAATATTACAACATAAAGTTTAAATAGAAATTTAAATTTTAGGCAGTGTTAGCTGATTATATTTGTCAGGATAGGTTAAGTTCTAAAACAAAGAATACGAAAACTTCAGTAATTTAACACATTACAAGATTTTTGTTGCTAAACTCACAGTTCAAAACATTCAAGAGAGAGTGAGATAGTCTGAGCCTGCTTACACACTCATGCTGAAACTCATTTATTCCATCTAATGGCTCAGTGCTTTCTACAGGATTTGGCTATGCAATGAATGAGGCAAGAGTCAGAGCACTGAGGAGGATGTTACAGGAGAGATCTTAGAGGACAAATCTAGAAGCACTTGCATTCCATTGGCCGGAACTCAATCATATGGTCCAATTTAAATGCAAGGGAGGCTGGGAAATTTGGCCAAGCTCTGTGTGAAAGAAGTAAAGGAAATGATTCTTGGTTAACAAACAACATTGTCTTTGCCATCACGATGGAAATTCATCAGCATCCTCCAATGACCCTAAGTATTGGAAACCAATTAAAATACACAGTGTACCAAGTTCTTTAAATGAAACTTTCAAATGCCCTGTGAGTAGGCACTGTTATTATCTTGGTTTTATAGTTAATTTTTGAAATCAGACTGTAAGTGGTAGAACCAACATTACAAGGCAGATCTGCCCTTCAGATCAGATTCTAGAGCTCTAGCTTTCAACCAGTGTGCTCAATCGTTTCCCTATTTAGGAACCCATGTATTATCCCTTCTCTTTGCAGAGGTAATGAAGTAGAAATGCTGCCTTAATGTTTCGTCAAAGAGAACTAAAATTTTCCTGATGAACCATTCCTGACAAGGGAATGGTTTACTTAAGAATATTGCAAAATCTCCTCTGGAAATCTTTAAAATAAAATAAGTTTTCATCTTTTTGATAGTTGAAACGTGATTCAGAATGAAAGCTGGAAAACAGACTGCTGGAACTTCTATAAATGTTCCTCCAGCTTTGTGATATAATGTCTTTTTAATGTGTGTGTTTGGTGGGAAGTAGAAAAGGGAGAAACAAAATAATAGGTAAATAACAACCTGGACCTAAGCCAGCTATAGAGATAAACTGGGAAAAACAACAAGCAAAAACCCTCAATGTTCATCACACTATATAATTTTCATTGACCCTGTCTATACCAATCATACATAAAAGAATAATATTTGCCAGAATGCTAAAGTAAAAGACCATAGATGAGTAACCTTAGAAAAATGGAAATTAAAGGAGAGAGATTTGTAAAACATTTCTCACACTGCTAAAACCATAAATTAATTTAGATGTCAAATATATCTTATATTAGATATAGTATAAATATATTTAAATTTTATATTTTTGCTAAATATATGTAAATAGTCATTGAAAATTTTAAATAGTACATTAAAACTAAAAACAAGATGAGATGGGGGACATGTACAATTTGTATCCAATTGTCAAAAACTCCATTAGCGTTTTTCCATTTTAAGTATTTGGTCCCTTGGACCCTTTAAATTTGTATTAGTATATAATGGAAAAGATGAAATTTCTCAGAAAAGAAAAACCATTTATTACTCTACTCCTTTTTTGCTAAGTAAAAGATTAATTAGTAGAAACTGCTTACGAGGGAAAGACTTTTCATTCAAATTGAAATATTATGATATGAAGTATCTCATATATATTTCCTTCATTTGAAAGTTTGTCTGTAAACTTGGGCCATGAAGATTCCTTTCATTTTTGCCACTTTATCACTTAAGGAAGAGAATATATATTTATGTCTCTAATTTAAGCAAAATTATATCATTTAGATTTTCTGCTGATACTGTATCTAACAACTAAAAACCTAGTATTCTTTGTAAAAAGGACTTCA
>RJWJ010027875.1:0-2500 GCA_004363605.1 Indri indri
CTGAGCCTGGGAACCCACACCAGGCTGCCGGCCATGCCCATTCTGCAGCCGTGCAGGCCAGAGAGTGGGACTCGGCCCTCCAGCCGGCCTCCTCGCCAGCCCACCCCATGGCCAGCACCCCTTCTGCCTCCTAAACTCACTAGATCCTCTCCCCTCCTCCTCTCTGCAGGGCCTGCCCCTGTCCTGGCTCATCCACTTTCCTCCCTGCTCTCCCGGCCTCCACCCCCACACGATCCTGAACATATATCATGCCCAGATTACGCCTTGCTTAAAACCCTTCCCGGATTTTATGGTAGCTGAACTCCTGTGGCCTCCACGTCGGCCTTGTCCGTCCCCTTGACTGAGGCCCAGCGCTTCCAGGCCCCTCCTCTCCCCGCTCCCTCACTCCAGCCATGCCGGCTGGTCTCTCGCTTTCCCACCTCAGGGGCCTTGCGCTGTTGTTCCCTCTGCCTGTAACACCCTTCCCGTCTTTCCTCCGGGTCACTTTTCAGATCTCAGCTGAAATGTCACCTCCTTCCAAAGGCCTCTGCCAATCGCGCTACTAAACAGCTCCTTCTCCCCTCTTTCTCAGTCACTGCATTATGCTCTTTCTTGTCCTTTTCACAGGTTAATTTGACATTTGTGTGCGGCCTTCACTGCCACTGGACTTCACCCTTGGTGAAGGCAGGAGGTCTGTCTCGTGCACTAGGTACACACAGTGCCTAGTCCAGTGCCTGCCGCGGGTAGGAGAGCGGTGCCAGGACCTGGGAGTGGGGGAACGCATTGGGAAGCGGCTGCAGCTGTCCAGCGGCACCACGTGGCGGCCTGAGCTGTGGACGTGGGAAGAAGTGGGTGGACTCTGAGATCCACTTTGGAGGACATACCGTTAGGGCCTGATGTTTGCCTGGAACTGCCCCAGAACCACTCGGACGTGCCCATGTGATGCTAGGACCAGCCCAGCCTTCTTGGGCATTCTCACACGGCCCAGTTCCTCCCGCCCACCCCGCCACCCCCCTGCCCCCAGGCATACCAAACTTGTCTCTTCTTCAGAGGACTTTGCTGTGGGAAAACACCCTTGAGCTCCTCTCCTCTCCCCAGCCTGGCCGTTTTCCCACCGGGGAAGCAGGACCCAGAGAGGTGAGGTGATTTGGCGAGGTCTCCCCCACAGTGCTTGGAGGAGTGTGGCTGGAACCTCATTTCTTCACTTACAACCCCCACACCCACTGCCTCTTCTCAAAGACAGCTTGGTCCACAGCCCAGATCACCTCCCCCACAGGTCAGCCACGTCTGAACCAGTTGGGACAGGGACAACACACCGTGGCTACTCCCAGGGGAGAGGAGCATCCAAACTGTGACCCCGCAGGGAAACCTGAGGGGCCGACGCTCGGCTCTGCTGGCCCTAAGTGAGGGCAGGGAAGACTCTGAGAGGAGAAGTCGGACGGCTGGGTAGAGGGGTGGGGACTTCCCCTCCTGTCTGTCAGACCCAAGCAGACTTACACTTGTCATCATTGTCATCTCTCCAGGACAGACCCCAGCACAGAGGCCTGGATAGGCACTGGGCAGCAGGAGCTGGAGTTGTGGAGCCGTCACTCACTCACTCACTCACTCACGCACTCAGAAAACATTGTTCAGAGAGTTGTATAAGGCAGGCGTTCTCTGCGACGCTGGAGAGTCACCCATGAGCAAGACACTGGGAGGGAGTGTCAGGAGACACGTCCTCCGGAGCAGACAGACATGTCAATAGACCTAATGTGCTGGGGGGCCTCCTGCAACCCGAGGAAGCTGGACAAAGAGAATGCAGGGGAAACTTCGTGCTGGAAGGAGGCGCAGGGAGAAAAGAGAGGAGACCCTTATGGGGCTATAGATTCTTTTCTCATGAGGTATAGAAGGGATCTGCACACTTCCTTCCCATTGGCCATTTACTGAGCACGTGACATCTGCCAGAAACCGTGCTAGACACAGGAGGGCCCAGTAGTTCTCAATTCACCCCCTGCACCTGGCCTCCTGGGCCAGCTACGGCCCCCTGTCTCCCAAGGCCTCCCTGTGCAGGGAGACATGTTAAGGCCTGGGGCAGACGCCCATGGCGCCCAAGGTCACTGTTTGTCAGTGATTCCTCTCGCAGGAGGTTCATCAAGAAACTTGAGTCAAATCGTTTTGCTTGTGTCGGTCAAGGCTCTGAGTTACAAGTGGCAGAAGCCCAGTACAAATTGACCCAAGCACAAAAATGAGTTTAACAACTTCAGGCACAGCTGCATCCAGCTGCTCAAATGATGACCTCAGACTCTTGTCTCTCTTAGCTTGTTTTCCTCTGAGTTGTTTCATTCTCAGGCCCTGGATGTGCAGGATACAGGGTCCTGCTCTAAACCCCAGGGACAGGGTGAGCAGGACAAACACAATGCCTGGCCTCACGGAGCTTATAATTGGTCAGGTTGTCTACAATTGCTAGCAAAGGTAGACCCCAGGCTTTCTGTGCTTACTTCTCACTAGCGCAACAACTCTGGCTTGGGGCAAAAATTATCAT
>RJWJ010027875.1:7500-21780 GCA_004363605.1 Indri indri
ATTTCTGGTAAATAAAAAGAGAGTAATTTATGAAAGGGACCAATGTCTTTGCACAGCCTCTGGCTTGTCGCCTGAATGAATGGCTCCCTTTGAAGTATGCCATGTCTTAGCTCATAAATGTAATCCAGCATCAAAGGTACTCAGGCCCGGTGATGCAAAACTGTTTACTCTTCGTTTTGATGTATACAAAAAGATGCCCTTTATTTCCCTGCACTCCAGTGAAAGATGCAGAATAGACCCAGAGAAGCCTGCCATGGGTTGGCTTGAAAAGGCTGAGCTTTGAGAGCAGAGGCTGCTCGATTGGCAAAACCCAAATGTGGACACGCATGGGTCACTGGCTAGGGGTGTTGATTGTGAAGAGCCATCCAGTCACGAAATCCATCTCGACAGTGTGTGCCGATCAATCATGACCTTGCAGTGGCAACATTTGCCAGCCTGGAAGCCATGAACTTCGGTTTGCTCATTTTACTTGAACCTGATGCTACTACCCCTGGGGACCAATGCCACACACTCACTGTATGACTGATGCAGAGGACACCCCTGAAAGAAAATAGGAGACCAAGTTTCCTTTGCCAAAGGGGATTATATCCACTATGTCTGTTTAACTCTTTACTTCCCTGGTCCTGGAACCCATCCAGCTGGGGCGGGGGGCCGGGGGCTGCAGTTGGCCCCGAGGTAAAGCTGGCACTTTGATAACTTCCACACTCAGCAGAGTGAGGGCAGCTCCAGCTGGAATTGGCTGGAATGTCTCTCTCCATGCTGGGATTGGAAAAAAAAGTTCACTTTGGCTAATTTTAACTTTTCCACCATTAAATCTGCACCTGCAATGTCAGGGGTCACCCAATAATAAAATGTGGCATCTTTGAAACTGCTCAGTCACGTGAAAAGGGCTGTAATGGAGTAGATTCATTCTCAAGCCCCATCAGAGACACAGCTCAGGGCTGGGGGAGGGGGAGGGAACAGGGCGGGAGGCAGGGCCCAGAACAAGCCAGGCTGTGGGACGGGCCATGGGAGCAACGGCAGCTTCTGATGTGGTCCCTTGCTTTTGAAATCTGAGACCAAAAATAAATAAATATCCCCCACGTTCACCCCATACACACCCTCACAGCCATGCCGGCCTGCAGCCTTTGTGAGCAGTTTGACCTGATAAACGCGCTTGGCTGGCATCAAATAGTTCGGCTTTGACCGATCCCATTTAAATATGTGAATTAGTCATGAAGCGGGACACAGCTTGGTGAGCTTGCTAAATTGTGGGACTCTATTGAAGGAAAAGCAGAAAAAAGGAGAAGCCATTGAGCCTTCTCCATTAGGTGGAGAGGTAAGAGGCGTCCGAGCCTCGGGGCCCCCTCTCCTCGCTGCTACCAAGCCTTGACCCACGTGCAGGGGTAAAAGCCCTCCCGGGCCATGTGGCATAGGTCACCTGGTACCACTTGGATTCTCCTTTCCAGCCTGGTGAAATCAAGCACCTGTGAGGCCCTGGCCTTCCAGGGCACACAGAAATGTCTGGCTAGCTCAGGCGGCAGCTGGGTTTCCCAGGAGGCAGAGGCCCACTGGCACTGCAGTCAATGAAGACCCCATGCTTGGCCTAGTGGGGACTCCAAGATATGCCACCATGGGAAAAGCTAACCTGGAGCTTCCACAGGCAGAGTTGTTAACCCACCTACCACTGCTTCCTGCCCAGGAGAGGAAGGAGGAGGAAAGGAGAGAGCTTGGTGAGTGCTTTGAAGTTTCTAGGGACAATCCCCTTGGGCCAGGAAATGAGACCCACAAGACTTGTCCAGGAGAGCATCGCCCGCAGGGACCTCAGCACCAGCCAAGTCTTAGCACAAAGGAAAAGCAGCACCGCCACGTCTGGAGTTCCTTAGAAATGCCCAAGCACACATAACCCGGGCCCCACCTCTGCCTGCCCAGTGCCACTGCCGCAAAGAAAAGGAGCCTCTGCGCTCTGGCTGCTTAGTGGGCTTGGGTCTGGGTGGCAGCTGGGCCCAGACAGGAAAACTGTCACATGCCTGCTGTTCGAAACCTCCCCTTTTTAGCTCAAGCCATTCTGCATACCTTTCTACCACTGTGGAGAGTTGCTCAAATCAGGTATTTCCTAGCACAGGTGTTGGTGGGGCAAGCCCAGCCACTCACTTAACTACAAAAGGATGTCACTAAAGGTGGGGGGGCGAGTCCACTTGATTGACTTGCAGCATGCGGGCTATGAACCCAAACTGGAGCAAGGAAGAAAATGGAGTATCAACACCTGTGTCTCCTTAAGGGGAAGCTTTAGGACAGAGGCCCAGGCAGGGGGTGAGCAGGGCCATGGCTGAAGTCCCCGAAAGTTGGGGAAAGCCCAGCTCTGGGCCCCACAGCGCCCGGAGGGTGTTCAGCTCTCCGCAGGCGTTGGCAGTTACACCCTGGGTTTGCGGGCTCCCTGCGTCTCCTGGGAGAACTAATGAAACTTACCGAGGTCTTCCCTGGAATGAGAGTCTGGCTTCGAAACTGTGAAGTAGCAGCGCCCCCTGCCTGTGCGTGGCCGCAATAGCTAGGAGGCCTTCCGGAGCGGGGACCCGCCCCGCAAGGAGCTCCAGAGGGGCCGCCGAGGGCAGGGGGAGAACCTCGCCCCCACAGGGACCTGGAACTTATCTGTTGTAGAACTTGGCAGTCCCCGCGCCACCTTTCTTCCTTTCCCGCTCCCCGACACACTTAAAGTGAGGGCCCGGGAGCCAGCCAAGGGCAGAGAAGGGTCTCCCTAGAGTTCCTGCCACACGGGGTGCTGATGGGCTGCAGGTTGGCCTGAGCCCCCTCCCCTCCTCCACCCCTGCTTATTTCGTTTGTGCCAGTCCTCACTCAATCGACTGCTGTAATGGCGGCACTGCCATTATTGTGATGGGCATCGCAATTATAATACATCATGGTCTTCTCATTACATTATGATCGCCTTAATTACTACCCAGCATTAGAACACGATGTCATAGCTCATAGGCATCCGGTGTTCATTCTTACTTTAGGGCCCTGGTAGCCCTGAGGAAAATAGTAACAAAGGCACTGCACTGATGTCAAAGTATGAGAGTGTCACTTGATCACAATTTCCAAAGTCTGCAAAGGATCTTGCCCAATTCCTGACCTGGCTGGGATGCGTCCCTCCTCCCTGCCCCACTGCCATCCCAGTCCTAGGTTTCATTTTCACTTTAGCTTTTCTACCAGAGTTAGATGTATGTTTTCCTTAATCTTTACATTTAAAAATAAAATTAAAAATGTGAACTCATCACATTGAAACACAGTTCTCAATTCTTTCCCTTCATATCCTAAACATCACAACAGCATCACACAATAAATGGCCTCATCCAGTGCAGTGAGTACACCAGTTGGCATCAAACGTGTCTCCCTAGAGAACAATGCTCCTGGGTCCATTCACCAACAAGCCACTTGCGATGCGGCCTCCCATTCAGCAGGCCCTGGCAGGCCGCTGTCCCGTTCACAATGTTAGATCCAAGTTGGAGCAACTCCTTGCAACTGCTCCTCCCGGTCTGGGCCAGAGGTAGAAGCTTTCTGTGAAGCCTCACTCTTCCTTAGCCCCACAGCCAACGTGCCATCCTCAGCCTGTGCCCAGGCTGTGCAGCTGGTGACTTCTCCCCATGACGACTGCCACCACCAGGGGCCAGCTTCCCACCTATCTTCGGCTCCCAATAAGTCTCCTGCTCTCACACCTGCCTCCCTCCCTCCCGACACAGCAGCCAGAGGGATCCTTTCAAAACCTGCATCGGATTGTGTCAATGACTAAAAAAGAAATTCAGGGCCTCTCCAATGCACTATAGGAGTTGATTCAAAATTTTTAGTTGTCCCCAAGGCTTTGCCTAATCTGTCCCCACTGAATTATCCACCTTCCTTTGGAGTTTCCGTCCTCACTCCAGCCACATGTCTCTCCCGGAGTTTGTGACACCTTCCCATAAAGTCCTCGTTCAACATTTTCTACCAGGTTTATTCTTATTTCTCCCTTAGGTTTAGCTTCACTGTTCTTCCTGTGAGCACATCACCTGAATTATTCCTTCTCACTGTGTCATGTTCTTTACAGCGACACACACCATGTGTGCATTTATTGGTTTACCGTCCGCCTCTCACTGGAGGTAAATTTTGTGAGAATAAGGGGAGCCTCCGCTTTGCTCACTGCCGGTCCCCAGCACCAAGCCCCCGCCCACTGGAGCGGGTGCTCAGTTGACAGGCATGGGACGAGTGAAGTAATGAATGGGCTCCGTAAGGTTAATGTCGTTAGCTCAGAGAGGTTTAGTGATTTGCCTGTTGCCACACACCCAGCAAGTGGACATGCAGCTCCCAGGCGAGTGCACCACCTGAAAGTCTGCTGGGGGAAGGGCTGAGTAGAGGGGCGTGGAGCAGGCAGGTGAGAAGATTCTAGAACAGTTGATTCTCGGAGACAGATTCCCCCTAGAGTGGGGCCGAGTAAGAATATGTAAGACGCATAATCAACGTTCACACTTGAAAAAACTGTCTCTTGTTTTCCTGACACAGAATGTTAACAGGTAACAGGAAATACAGAGCTCTTTCTCTGAAGGCAGATTTTTGGGTTTATCCAAAGAACGGAGGTTTCAAAGGCGACTGGGAGTCTGCAGTAGACCTTTCTGCCGCCCGCCTGAGCAGAGGGAAAGGCTGCGGGCGCGGGAACGCGCGTCCCGGTGACCCCCGCAGCCCGCAGGCTGCACCTGGCCGGGAGAGTCCGGCGCGCGGGGCCGGAGCCCGGGGCCGCCGTACAGCAGAGGGCGCCAGAGAGCCGCGCGCCCGGTGCCGCCCCCCCCCCGCCGCGTTAACCCTCCGCACGCCGGCGCCCGGCCAGCCCGCTAAGCCCTGAGCTGCCCTCTTCCCGCCCTGCTCTGCTCGCTGTGGTCTCACGATGCTTTTGTGAGAGAAAATGCTAAATGGCACTATGGCTAGCTGTAAAAATAAATGCCAGCTGCTATTATTTATCAGGTGTTTAGGCGACAGGTGATCTTAAGAAAGCAGCTAGGAGTCTTTGGGATAAGGCGGGAGTGGGGAATGTGAATAGTTGGCTTTCTGTGTCTATTTGGTTGGCTTGCGGAGGGTGTTTCGGTGTGTAGCGCTTTTTGCTTGGTTGGTTCGTTTTTAAACGTCTAGGTCAAAATTTGTTTTCCTGGGAAAAGATTCTTTTTTCCCAGCGTGATTTGACACTTGCCTGGTGCAATGCATTAACTGTTCCTTCTGATAAAAGCGGTGGGAAAGGAATGATGGGAACCATAGCTCCATATATCAAAGAAAACAGAAAAGGTGCCCAGACACCGAAAAGACTGTTTGTCAACATATTAAATCCCCTGCACGCTGTTTTTAAAAAAACCTCTGCTGGGAATGAGATTCAGTAAGTCAAAGAATGCTAGAGCTAGAATATACTTTCGACATTAAACCACCTTCTCATTCTTAGACAGATGCAGCAGGAGGCCCAGTAAGGATACCGGATTGTCCAAGGCCGCAGCTCTTCGAATTGGATGGAGCTGTCTGGTGCACAGCGGGAAGCTGTCTCAGTGAAAGGACAGTGTGTGCGTTGATAAGCCTAAATTCTATTCTTTATTATATGATCATTGTAGGGAAAATGGAGAAAATGCAGTGATTTTAATTGCCTGGAATCCTCCCACTTCAAGGTGATCATTGTTAGTATTTTTGCTTGATAATTTTCCAGACTTTTAAACTTACGTATCAAAACTCCTATCAATACAATTAAAACTTCTGTCAGTTTACCAAAATTGGATCATACTATCTTTATTGCTTTGCAACCTTTTTTTCTCATCAACATATCTTGAACACTTTTCCATGCCAACTAGTATACCTCTACATCATGATTCCTAAGGGAACTCATGTTCCCGTCCATGAGTGCACCTTCATTAGTTTAATGAAACCCTTATTGATAGACATATAAGCTTTTCCCAATGTTAAACTCTTGTAAATGACGCTATGCTAAACATTCCTGTCCATACATCTTTTGCACAGGTGGCATCTACCTACTACTGATCAGTGTGACTTTTTGTAGGTATGCAGAGAGATGGTATAGCTGGGTTTGGCCACTGGCTTGGGAACTTTCTGTGTGTTTGCACAAGTCACAACCTTACTAGGCCCCAAACCTCTCAGGTTTAAGTGGAAGGAATCACAGTGCTGATCTCCTAGGGGTGTTGGGAGGAGTCACTGAGATCATACACAGGAAGTAATTGGTCAGTGCTGGCCTGAGACACAGTAAATCCAAAATAAATGTTAACTCTTAGAGTATTAGTGTCATTAGCACAGCCTGGGCAGTGGAGCGAGAC
Organism: Indri indri; assembly: GCA_004363605.1. Classification (NCBI taxonomy): domain Eukaryota; kingdom Metazoa; phylum Chordata; class Mammalia; order Primates; family Indriidae; genus Indri; species Indri indri. Next base: position 13,806 of record RJWJ010027875.1, read on the forward strand.
CTAGTCCTGCGTGTGCTGGTGTGCACCTGCGGTGCGCAGGTGAAGACTCACTTCTTGAAAGAGCTCCCAGGCTTTCCTCTTACTTTGAGAGTAACTAGAGTTTCAAGAAGGTGTTCTTGGGTGCTGAACTTTAGTAGTTAAAGCAATACTTCCTTTTTCTCTAACTTAATTTACCCAGAGAAAAAATAATAGTAAATTTAAATGATGTATGAGCTGTTGAGCTAGTTATATAGCTTAATGCCAGTCAAAAGAGAAATAGGCAAGGATGTGGAGAAACTAGAGCCCTGTGCACTGTTGGTGGGAGTGTAAAATGGTGCAGCCACTCTGGAAAACAGTGTGGCAGTTTCTAAAAAAGTTAAACATGGAATTATCATATGATCCTACAATTTCACTTCAGGATGTGCACTCAAGTCCTTGGAAGTAAGGACTTGCAGAGATATTTGCACATGTTCGTAGCAGCATTATTTATAAAGCCAAGGGTGGAAGTAACCCAAATGTTCATCAATGGATAAATGGATAAACGAAATGTGGTATGGTACATGGTAGAATATTACTCAGCCTTAAAAATGAAGGAAATCTGACACATGCCACAACATGGGTGAACCTTAAAGACATCATGCTAAGTGAAATAATCCAGTCACAAAAGACAAATACTATATGATTCCATGTAGGGCCCTGGAGAGGTCGAAATCATAGAGACAGAAAGTAGAATGGTGGTTGCCAGGGGCTGGGGGCAAGGAGAAATGGGGAGTCATTGTATAATGGGTACAGAGTTTCATTTTTGTTAAGATAAAGTGTTCTGTGGATATATGGTAGTGAAGGTTGCACAACAATGTGAATGTACTTAATGCCACTGAACTCTTCACTTAAAATGGTTAAGATGGTAAACTTTATGTTATCTGCATTTTACCATGATTAAAAATAATTTTTTAAAAGAAAGAGGCATAGCCTTTCATTGAAGCTTCTTTTTTCTTTTCTTTTTTGAGACAGGGTCTTGCTCTATTGCCCAGGCTGGAGGCTGGTGGCATGGTCACAGCTCACTGCAGCCTCCAACTCCTGTGCTCTCACCTCAGCCTCCCAGGTAGCTAGGACCGCAGGTGCACACCAGCACATGCAGGACTAGGTCTCGCTCCACTGCCCAGGCTGGTCTCAAACTCCTGCCCTCAAGGGATCCTCTCGCTTCTGCCTCCCAAAATGCTGGGATTGCAGGGTGAGCCACCCTGCCCGACCTTCACTGAATGTTCAGTAACCTTCACAAGCATCAAATCCTTTGTAATAAATAAAGCTCCCCTCTGACTGAACTTTTCTTCTTTGAAAAATGCTCAAAGCACAGCCTTTAGCTTCCTGGTGCCTTCAAACTAGTTTCCTAATAGGAGGTCTCCTTCATAGACCTAAGCAGTGAGGGGCCAAACACTGGAGCAGAAATCCTGGTTTCTGAAACTTCGTTTTTAATCTAGGAGGATGCCCATGGGTCGGTAGGACAGATTTCAGGTTCCTGTCCCATCTGAAGCTTTGGAAACCCACTGCCATTCCTCCTAACCAAATGTATGCGTCACCCACATTTCTCCAAGGGTTATCAAAAACTAAGGATGCTTGTACCCTTTTAAAAAGCTGGGTGAAAGGGTCAGTGGTCGAGGGTTCGTCTTAGAGGTCAGAAGTCTGTGACCAAAGTTGAAGGTGGCCAGAGCTTTCCCAAACGTTGTGAATGCCAGATGCCCCAGGCTTGCAACGCCTGCCTCCTGTGCTCCCTGAAGTGGGGGTGAGAGGAAAAGGGTTTGGGGTTCTCATTTATTACCCTCACTTTTTTACTTGTTAAACTTCTTTAAATAAGTTTAATAAATTCTAAGTTTATTGTCAATTTATTTACCTTTCTCCTGTTTTCTCTGCAGTCTCCTGACTTATGAAACACTCTTACTTTACAAGGCACTTGCCAAACACCAAATTTAGAAGCGTCTTCTCAGGCCTGAGTCCACTTTATTTCTTTGTACCTCTCAACACTGTTGGCTTCTTCCTCTTTCTTGAATTTCTCTCCTCTGTCGGTCTTCATGGCTTTGGGATTTTGTCGTGTCTCCCCATCCGCTGCTTTTCTGGCGTGTTTTCTGGCTTCTCTCCCACTCCCCGAAGTGTGGTGGCTGCCGCAAGTCTAGCTCCTGCCTCCTCTCCGCCCTCTCTCCCTTCGCGGGCCCTTCTATTCTTGTGGCTTCAACCCCCATCCCCACGGATCTGTGCCTTCCTCTCTGCTCGCTTTCCTGCTCTCGCCGGGACCTGGGAGTCCACTGAGTCTCCCGGGAACCTCACGCTCCACATGTGTAAATGAAGGGACATATCTGTTTTCCACAACTGGCACCTCTTCCCACGTCCCCTAACTTGGATAATGGCCACATTAGAGATGGTCTAGACTTTCTGCTCCCATCAGTCTCAAATGCTTGAATTCACCGACTCTCCCTCATTTTCCCTTAGCTTCCATTCTCATGCCCCCGTTACCCCCTGCAGTCTGCATTACCGCCCCCGCCCCAAACACGGATAGGCCTATACCACGTCTTTCCTCAGGGCCTGGGCTCAAGCCCTTCCCGCTGGAGCTATGCACTAGGTTGAATTCCTACGCAAATTCCTTGTCCAGGTCCAGCTCTCGCTCCTAGTTCAATGACACAGTAATTGTCTGAGTCAGAGGGATGCTCATCTCCTCTCTAGCATGGGAGTGCTGATGGCATAGTAGCGACAGTAGCTCACAGCCGTCGAACGCTTCCTGCGCCAGGTGTTGCCCTGTGCATGCACCTTACATGTATGAATCCTTATATTCTTTGAAATCATCCTGTGGTGTAGCCACTATTATTATCCCCATTTTTCCAATGAGGAAACTAAGGTCCAGAGAGTGTGAACAACTGGCCTGAAACTGTCCTCCTGGTAGGAAGTGGAGTGGAGATGTGAATTCCAGCAGCCTGAGCCAGACTGCCTCGCAAGGTCACTGTGGGGAGACAGAGGCAAGGAAAGTGCTTCGTGTGCATGAAAGCAAGGTGGGGGTTCTCCTCCCATCCTCTCTTACTGGGCTTTACCTTTAAATAGTTATTTAGCATCTTTTCCTGGAATACACTATTAAATCCCCAAGGTCGGGAATTTGATCTTATTCATCCTCATGTCCCTCCAGCCATCAGCACAGGTTTTACTCACAGTAGGTGCTCAATCTAATATAGAAAAAAAGAAAAAGAGAGAGAGAACGTTTCCAGTGCCTTGAAAATGCAAAATGAGAGCTGCCATTCGGGACGAAAGAAAATGAGCCAACAGCGTAGCACTCACGGCTGGATTGCTGGAGCCAAACGGGCAGAACGGTGGCTTCTGCACTCAGGCTGTGTGACCTTGGGCAGCTGCTTACCTCTGCATGCCCCAGTGAGCTGGCCCATATGCGCAAACACACACACACACACACACACACACACACACACACACACACACGTATACAGTCGTCCCTCGGTATCTGCAAGAAACTGGTGTTCCAGGACCTCCCTCACATACCAAAATCTGTGGATGCTCAAGTCCCTGACATAAATGGCATAGAATTTGCATATAACCCATGAACATCCTCCTGTATACTTTAAATCATCTCTAGATTACTTATTATACCTAATACAATGCAAATGATATGAAAATAGTTTTTATACTCTATTGTTTAGGGAATAATGACAAGAATAATTTTTAAAAAATATTTTCAACCTGAGGTCTGTTGAATCCATGGATGGGGAACCCACGGAAGTGGACACGGAAGGCTGATGGAGTCATGCACATGTAACATCTTGGTCAACGAGGGACTGCATGTACGGCCGTGTCCCACAAGATTGTAATGGAACTGAAAAATTCCTATTGTCTATTGATGTCACAGCCATTGTAATGTCATAGCACAATGCATTACTCACCTGTCTGTGGTGAGGCTGGCGTAGACAAACCTGTTGCATTGCCAATTGTATAAAAGTCTAGCGAGTACAATTTGTACAGTATGTAATACTTGATAATGATAATAAGTAACTACGTTACTGGATTATGTATTTGCTATACTATGTTTTACTGTTATTTTAGAGTGTACTCCTCTTATAAAAAAGTTAACTGTAAAACAGACTGTGTAAGTATGTGTATATAATATCTGTGTGTGTGTGCATATATATGGGGTAGGATCACAGTGTTACTTTGAGAAATGCCCTTTTATAGCCACATCTGCCTTCCTCCCTCCTCCCCGGCCTTGCCCCTAAGTCCTGGTGACCCCTAATCTGTTCTCCAGTGTTTTAATTTGTCAGTTCAAGAATCTTAGATAGATAGCAAAGAGGCAAAGGCCGTGTATTCTACCGTATATATTTGCTACCTTACTTCTCCTGGGGAAGCCCCTCCCCTACGTCTAATCATCTCATTTGTCCGGGCTCTCGAAAATCTTTTGAGCAAAAGCGTGGGTAAAAGACCCCTTAAGAGTACAGGATAGTTAAATGGATTTTAATACAACAGAGTAAAAAAGCCTCATTGATATTGTTTTAGATTCCACATCGCAACTAATCTTTAAAGAAACTGTCACTTGTCAAGGTTTCGTATAGTATCAAAAAAGAATATCTACAAATATTTGAAAAGGCTATTCAAATATTCTCTTTTCCAACCACACATCCAAGTGGGGCTGAATTGTCTTCATATACTACAACTAAAACAACGTACTGCAAGAGATAGAAAGAAGAAGCAAATATGAGAATCACCTGTCTCCTATTAAGCCAGACGTTACAGAGATCTGAAGAATGCAAAACAATTCTACTTATCTGTGTTTTGGAAACTATAGTTGTTTTTATAAAAAATGCTATTTGTATTAATATGTATTGATTATGTTATTTTCAAATGAACTAAGTAAATATTTTTAAATGTCTCTGTTTTAGTTTTTAACACGCTAAGTATCAATAGGCATAATGCCAAAAAAGAGAACGTTATACGAATGGAATCAGGCAGTATAAAACTTTTGAGATTGGCTTTTTCCATTTGGCATAATTTTTAAATTTTTTATTTTGTATAATTCCCTCAAGCTTCATCCAAGTCGTGGTATGTATCAATAGTAGTAGTATTCCATGGCACTGATGTACTGCAATTTGTTTAACCACTCACCTCTTGAAGGACAATGGGGTAGATTCCAGTTACAACAAATAAACCTGTTCAGGTACAGATTTTTGTGGGAACATGTTTTCTATTTCTCTGGGATAAATGCCCAAGAGTGCAATTGCTGTGTTGTACAGTAAAGGCATGTTTAATTTTTTGAAGAATCTACCAGACCATTTTCCAGAGTGGTAGCACCTTTGGACATTCCCACCAGCAGTGCAGGAGAGAGCAGTTTCTCCTCATCCTCACCAGCACTTGTGTTGTCATTATCTGTTCTGATAGGTGTGCAGTGATACGCCATCGTGACTTTAAGTTGCATCTCCCCAGTGGCTGATGATGCTGAGTGCCCTTTCATGCACTTATTCACCATCTGCTCATCTTCTTCAGTGAAGCATTTGTTCATTTCTTTGGCCCATGTTCTAATTGGATTTTTTGTACTATTGATTTTTGAGAGTTCTTGATATATTCTGGATACTTGTCCTTGTATACTTGTCAGATACTTGTTTTACAAATATTTTTCCCAGTGTGTATCTTGTCTTTTCATCCTCTTACTAGGGTCCTTCATGGAGCAAAAGTTTTTAATGTTTATGGGGTTCGATTTTTCCTTTTATGAACCATGCTTTTGGAATCAAGTGTGGTAACTCTGTGCCTAGTGCTTGGTTTCAAAGGTTTTCTCCCATGTTTTTTTCTAAAAGTTTCACACATTTACCTTTTACATTTAAGACTGTGCTCCATTTTTAGTTAATTTTTGTATAAGATATGAGACTTAGGTCAAGGTTCTTTTCTTTTATTTTCTTTTCACCTATGGATGTCCCATTGCTCCAGCACCGTTTGTTGAAAAGCCCTTTGCTATGGTCTGAATGTGTCCCCCAAAGTTCATGTGTTGGAAACTTCAGCCCCGATGCAACAGTGTTGGGAGCTGGGACCTAGTGGGAGGTGATTAGGTCATGAGGGCTCCGCTCTCAGGAATGGATGAATGTTGTTACTGTGGGAGTGGGTTTGTTTTAAAAGTGAATTCGGCCGCTCGTGTTCTTTCACTCTCTCACCATGTGAAGCCTTCCACCGTGTTTTGATGCAGCAAGAAGGCCCTCACCAAATGCGGCCCCTCAGCCTTGGACTTCCCGGACTCCATAACCACGAGCCAAATAAATTTTTGTTGATTATAAACTACCCAGTCTGTGATATTCTGTTATAGCAGCGCAAAATGGACTGAGACAGCTATCCTTCCCGCACAGATTTGCTTTTGCACCTTTGTCAAAAATGTGTTGTATTGTGTGGGTCTATTTCCTGGATCTTTGTTCTCTTCCATGGATCTAGGTATCTGTCCCTCCATCTATAGCACACTGTCTTGATTACGGTAGCTCTACAGGAGGCCTTAATATGAAGCAGAGTGATGCTTCCTACTTTTTTCTTCTTTTGCAAGATTGTTTCAGCTATTCTAGAGCCTGTGCTTTTCCATACACATTTTAGCATAAGTTTGCCTGTATCTACAAAAACTTTGCAGGGTTGCTATAGCATTTTTCTTTGCTTCCGTTTAACACCCAAAGTGTGATTTGATCAAAAATGTCTCCAGGATGTCCTCACTTGACCAAGGACATCTTCAAGGTAGAAAATGTATCTCATTCATCTTTGTAACTGCCAAGTACCTAGCACAATGTCCAGTATATATTAGGTGCTCAATAAACATTTGTGCACTCAAAACACACACTTTTATGCAAAGACAATTTTGCAACAGGCAGACTCCAGTCTTTTATTTTGTTGGCTCTTAGTTTCTTTATACTTTCAGTTCATCTTATTCATTTCTACTAGGTTTCCTTCCTAAAACCCAGAGCTGGCCTGGACTATTTTGGCCATATCTGAACTGACTGAATCATTCCATGCATAAAATCTTTGGAAACCCCTTATTTTACATACTGAATAAAAGCTGCATTTCTCTATACCTTTCCCAAATACACATGCAGACAATTCATGTCATCAACCAGAAAGAAAATATTTATTGAGATCTTAGCCTGTGCTGGGGACTGTACAAGATGAAAAGAATTATAAAACATGGCTCCTGGCCTGCTCTGAAAGCGTTTGAAATGTGGGTTTGTCATTTAAGGACTGCACGGTGTGTGTTCTAGTCATTCAGTATTTGTCCGTCTTTTCACTCTCTTTGGCTGAGTCTTCCTCATTTCTGTGCCAGCACTTTGCTGTGGGGCAGTTTCTGGCCTGCACCCTCCAGGCCAGGGGTGCTACCCCTCATCCCCCAGGAGTCTGGGAGAAATGCTCTTGGCCTCTGTCCAAGTCTCTCCTTTTTCTTTAGGATGAGGTTGAGATACGTGTTTTTGCTTTCGCCTCCTATCCAAGCACACTGGAAGGATTAATAAGGGGGCTTTAGAGGCCTTTGATAAGGCACGGGCTATTGCCAAGGCGATCGATGATTATGTTTTCATATATGAAAGTCGAAATAAGCCGCAGGAAGGAGTCCAGCCTTCCACGTTTACCCAGGCCTATTTTTGAAAACTGTTTTCTTTGCCATTCAGCGTTAGGAAAACAGAGCCTGGGTACTGTGATTTTTAGGGCCCATAAACCTATAAATCTTCCTCCCAGATCAGGGTAAATAACTCTCCTTACTGCCATAATTGAGGAAGTCGGAAGTGTGCCCGGTGTGTGGCTTGAAAGTTTCTGTGCCCAGTCCTACCAGAGTGGACAAGCCTGGCTGTCACGAGGCTGTCACGGCTCAGCTTTCTCAGCCCCTTGGCAGCTGGCAGTGCAGCCTTGGATGCCCTTCTTTGCTTCCGTGACAGCCCCGGCGGTCCCCTCTCCACGTCCTTCACAGGGCCTTCCTCCCCGCCCACCCCTTCCTCACCCTCCACTCCTC